>PVJL010006988.1:0-84142 GCA_004026885.1 Lyroderma lyra
CCAACTGAACACACACTCATGTTAAGATGGACAGAAAGACAAAAGATTCTCAGAAAGATAGAAGGAGAGTGAAGTGGATGAGCAGACTTGGAAAATGCAGAGCAGAATGAAATGATGCACACTGAAAAGTAGTGTAACTAGGTCAGAGGCTTGGAGATGCTGAGTTACAGAGGGGAGACTATTGAGATGGAGAAATTCTGCTCACTGATTGCATGAATCAGTGAATGGGAGGTCACTAAAATCCTTCCTTTTGTGTGGTGGTATCATACACCTATCTGAAACGGGGCTCCCTGCAATTTCCAGACTGCTCATCTTCCAGGTACCATCAAGCTTAATTTCTGCCAAATCCTCAGTGTACATGCTTTCAAGGGATGGGTGTATATTAGGAGTTTATTAAATGCTGGGGTTAATTAAATACTGTAATTGCTGACATTTAGGGAAAATTTTCCAGTTCCTAGATTTTTTTTAAATTTAGTTCGGGGGGTCTCCAAAATTATCTTCAAAGAACATATAAAACATAGCTCTGCAATTCCCTCCCCTGGAGATGCCGATTCAGTGTGTTTGAGGGAGGCCAGCCATCTGTATTTTCACAAGTGCCTTAAGGGGATATAATGCAGAGGTTAGTAAACTTCTTCTGTAAATGGCTAGATAGCGTATTTCAGACTTTGTGGGCCTGTGTTCTCTGTTACAACCATTAAACTCTGCCACTGTAGCACGAAAGCAAACACAGGTAACACAGACAAAAGAGCATGGCTGTGTTTCAGTAAAACTTTATTTACAAAACAGGCAGCAGCTTCCTCAAAACATTAAACAGAGAATTATCGTATGATCTAGAGTTTCCATCCTTGGTATATACCCAAAAGAATTAAAAGAGACTCAGACAGATACTTGTACACCAATATTCATAGCAGCATTATTCACAATAGCCCCAAAGTGGGAGAAACACAAGCATCCATCAATAAATGGAAAGATAAACAAATGTGACATATGTATGATGGAATATTATTCAGCCTTGAAAAGGAATGAAATTCTGACACATGCTACAACACAGATGGATGAACCCTGAGGACATTATGCTAAGTGAAATAATCCAGACACCAAAGGACAAATACTGTAGGATTCCACCTATGTGAGGTCCCTGGAGTACTCAAAGTCAGGGTAAAAGAAAGTAGAATTTTGGTCGCTCGGGGTTGGAGAAGGAAGAAATCAGTTATTGTTTAATGGAGCGGAGTTTAAGTTTGGGATGATGAACAGATTCTGGAGATGGATGGTAGTGATGGTTGCACAACACTGTGAATGTACTTAATGCTACTGAACTATCCACTGAGGAAGGTTAAACGGTGAGTTTTCCGTTATGTACATTTTACTGCAATAAAAAGTAAATTAACAATGTATAATTAAGGAGCAGAAAAACTGAAAACAAGGACAGATTTGACTCATGGTTGTAGTTCACTAGCCCTGGTCTAGTGTGCAGCCAGGTAGGAGATCATCAGCAATCATTCATGTCCTTTTGAGGTTAGACTGGCAACCACACCAACTTTCACTTCTATTTGTTTTCAAATTATTTTCAGAATTGGGAATCTTTGGCATTTAACAACACAGTCTTTTCCAAATTCTATGGAAAATAAGGTTTTCTTAGGATCATATTTATTTTTTCAATTACAGTTGATATTACAATCAAGCTTAGTTTAATTAGCTCGGTATTATTTTATATGAGAGAGACCCAAAAACCCTGGAATTTATTTATAAAAGTTGTATATTCTTACATGTTTAAACTTCAGTCACCTTCAGAATACTCTCTGTTTGATGCAATACACCTATTGAGATGCTTTTCCCATGGCTCAAAACAGTTTTTGAACTTGTCAATTTTGATGTCTTTTAGTGCTTCCGCTGTTTTTTGTCTCACCTCTTCCATATCAGCGAAACGTTTCCCTTTGAGGACTTTTTTCATCCGGGGAAACAAACAAACAAAAAATCACTTGGGGTGAGATTGGGTGAATGAGGAGTGTGGGGCATGCTGTTTTTGGTCAAAAACTGCTGAACACGCAGTGCAGTGTGGGCAGGTGTGTTGTCATGCTGCACGTTGTTCCTGTAAATCACTCATCATGAAATGGAAAAGCCCATTGAAAGAGTCTCCAAAAAAATTCACTGAAGCTGAACGTAGCCTCTCACAGCAACACCAGCTGGTGCACTGATGCAGATGGGGTCCTAGAACACTCACCTAGTGGGGTAAGTCTGTGCTACAAGGGGGCCGCCCTCCAGAAGATAGTACCATTTTTTTGTTGGTTGCCCCTCATATTTCTAGTGTATTGCAATCTCCATGTATTGCACAAGGTCAGTTTATGTGCCCAGACTTACCATGTTCTTAAGTTTCACTTCAGTTGTACAATGGCACATGATTATACAACTCTTTAGATAGTCTTCCAGAGTTGGCTGTTGTTTTAGAACTTGTTTTGTTGAGGGGCATATCTATGATGGTTTTGAGGCCATTCAAGTGAGCCTCAGTCTGCACCAGTTTGTGTGCTTAAGAACACTACTGATGTGCTTCATTCATTCACACATTTATGTACTAGCAAGAATCAGCACTTCCTTGCCCATGTAGGAAATGTGCTAGAGATAGATGCCAAGGTCAAGGAATCGAAGATGGCACGATTGCAGGAATATAGGCTCCGACCTAGATCAGTGATAGTGGAAATAAACAGTGGTTGCAATAAGGGTGAGGGGATGAGATAGCAGAAGTTAGAAAAATAGCAATGGTAACAGTTTAACAGTAAGGAGTTCCTATATATGAGGCCTGTGCAAATTGCTCAACAGACTGGAAATCTCTTGGTCCCTGACAATGCTATGCAGTTTCTGTGATTATGCTATTTTACAGGGAGGTTGAATAGGCGTGATTACTGAGCTACCAACTATGAGAATTGGAGTTCTAACCTAGAGTTTAATTTCAGGGTCTGAGCTCTTAACCATATGCTCATTAGTAAAAGCTGCCATTGTAATTATCATCCTTTGGATGGGCAGAAGAATGCCACCACTGGTATTGCAGGAGGTGATGCCTTAAAAAGTGACAACATAAGGGGGTTGCATGGAAATAGAGTGTAAGTCCTAACTGCAAGTCCTAACTTAAGGAAACTTGAACTGATAAACGTGTTGCGGGAACATTCCTTAACCGCTCTGAGCCTTATTTTTTTCTCAGGTATGAATGGGTGTTAGTTATACTATAGTTTATAGTATGGTCATGAGGATTAAATGAGATAATACATAAAAAGTACCAAGCTTAGTACTTGGTAGAGACGAGGACCTCAATACGAACTTCTATTTTGATGAAGATGAGAGGTGCCTGGCTAGTTCCACATTCCAGAGTTACCCCACTGTTTGATTCTGGATGAGTAAATGATTGGTAACTGTTATTCATCATTTTTTTGGAATGCTGATTTGTTTGAATAAGGGCCATGGAAGTCAGGAACTAAAATTAAAACTAATAAATGTGAAAGGAGAGAGAATTAAACAAAAATTTATTGAGTATTGTAAACCAACATTGATTTTTTCGACAGTGATAGATCATAAACAGCATCATTTAAATTGCATTTCCAATCATAACAATAATTTGTGGTGTTTTAGAGAACAGATTCCCTTCCCAAAGACTTCCGAGTGCTTTGCTGGAATATCTTGAAAACTCCCGGGACTGAGTTCAAATTATGACCCTCCCTTTTCCCGTCCACCGGCTATGGGGCCCTGGCAAGTCTTTAGCCACCAGGTACCCCTTTGTTTCACCAAAAAACAATATTAGTCTCAAATGGATAAAGAAAATAAAGTGTGTAACATCGCACCAGACATGTGTTCACATTAACAACAACTAACGTCTCCTTTCCCATTGACTCAAAGATAATAAAAACCAACTAACAGGAGGTTTTCTTTATTCTTTCCACAAAGCAAAGTAACGTCAGAGAAGCCTCAGTCAATGCATAAATCTCTTGCTTGTCATATCGGTCTTGAGAAAAACCTCAAAATACAGCTCAATTACTTTCTTTAAGACGGATGGTTCCAGCACCTTGGTTAGGAATTTCGTTTCCAGGTTTTTTTGTGATTAAAACAACAACAACAACAACAACAACAACAACAACAACAACAACAACGTATTTCACAGATGAGAAATGTGTCTTGTAGCTGGTAGCTCGGCTGTGCTAAGTGACATGGAAAGGCATTGTCTTGCCCAAAGCAAACTTCTAGGGCCATGTTTGTGACTCAGAGATCTGATATCCAATGACAGAGTGCCAAGAGAGCTGAGGCCGGAGAAACTGCAGTCCACTTCCTCCAGCCCTGGAAACCGGTCAACCTAGCCCAAGCATATTGTTGGTGCTTTATTAAAAGGGTTGATTTGGGGAATGTTGTGTTTGCCATGCAGTGTCATGCCTCCAGGCTGTGGTTTTCAGCCTTTATTTATATGCCTAATTGTTGCTATGGAAATTCAATATTTAAAGAGGTAATTATTGCTGATCTTGTTGCATGTGTCCATTTCTGATGTCCAGCTGTTAGCTCTTTAGCTCCAGTCTAGCAGATTAATTACTGCTATTGATTACTTTGAGCTTCTCTTTTCACACCTGCAGTCTGTGTAATTAGCTGGTGGCCTCCTCCGAAAATTAGGAGCAGTTTCATCCTGGCACTTTGCCATTTCCCAGCCATGTGTACTGCACTGATGAACAAAAGCAAATCTATTTTAAATAGAGATATCTGGGTAATGAACTCTTTGTGTTTTTGAACTATCCATGGATAATTCAAATTACCCTCTGTTAGCAAATATTATACCTCATTTGATGACTATCTGCAAAGAAAAAAATTCCAAAACACTGGTTTTTATTCTCATTTCTACTTTGCAGAAATTTGCTCCTGTGTGTGGTTTAGAAAAAAAAAATCAAAACAACTCTGTATTCTGCTGCTGAAGGTATTGGGGTTCTGAGATGGGTTTTCTAATGGAGCTCAGTGGAAGCAGCTGAGTTTGCCTTCTAAGTATCCCAGACATCCAGGTATTAGTGTTTGTCCTTCTGTTGGATTCACACTCCTAGTGCAAGAGACAGTTCACCACTCTTAGGAGTCATTGATCTACACTTGATGTAAAATAGTTTCCTGTTAGAACAAGGATTTAGGCAGAGATATGAGAGCGGTATTGCAGGAGTCTTCAGTATTTTTATTCCAACTTTATTTCATTTACTAAGATGTTTTCCTCTCGGCTTATTGGAAACCAAATCTGGCATTGCTAAATATTGAAATCTAGAGCTCTGCCTGCCATGTCCCATTATGATGCTTTCTCATCTGTCGTGTGTATGCCTAAACACTCAGGAAATACAAGTTTGTAGTGGAATGGGGAGTGGACTTCCCACGTAAATGACATGCGATGATTACTAACATGGCCAGCTGTTCCTTTCTGTGCCGACAGGGTCCACTAATGTTCCCTTTAGCTATTTCACTTGTGTTGAGTTATTATTATACTAAGGGTTATTGCTTATTGTAGGAAAAAACTAAGTGCTTTCCTCCTGCCCATGGCATGCATCTGTCAGCTTTCATTTGAAGCTTAGAGTGGGTAAGCATGTCCCAAAGCCCACCCAGCACATGGAAAGAAGGAAGTGTAGAAAGTCATCACATGTCAGAATGAGGAAAGTATCATCCCACTTATGGCAAGCACAGATGTGTTCGGTTAGACCATAGAAATGTGGGAGTGCTTCATCAGCTCCAAAGTAGCCTCCATGGAAGCAGAGAAATGCAGTATCCTGCTGTCTGGGGAGTCAGGTGGGAGCTGGGCATGGAGCAGGAGGAGTAACCAGAGTGAGGGCATTCCCTCATCAACTCAATGAACCTTTGGGGCATCTGATGGCTAGGCTGAACGCGGCCCTCGGACCAGAAGGTCCCCAGCTGGAATCTCATCATTTCCACTGTTTCCAGATTAAAATTTAAATTGTGTGCTGCCGTTCGGAGGCCTTCTGGGCAGGGTCTCACAGAGTCACCAGTTATTAGGAATGCCTCCTATTATCATAACCCTAAAAGCTATTTGAACAGCAGCCTAATGTGATTGTGATTTCCAAGGATCATTTGCTGTTATTGCAGCTCTGCTCAGATGCGAGTGGGAGCAGCTAACCAAAGTTGCCTTCTCCTAGTACCAGTGAGGAGGATGGAAGCACCAAAGACATATTTCACAGGTCATAAATACAAATTCACCCCAAATAAACTATCTTTCTTTTCCCCTGTTTGGACAAGGTCATCTCTCATTCTGGAAAAGAGCAGCGCTCTGTCCCTTACAAGAGTATGAACTTTAGAAACTCACACTAATTACAATTTCAACTCAACTGAAAATACAAAAACACAGTTTGATTTTTGTTTTTGAAAGGGTGCATCAGTAAAATACGAAGTGATGGTTATATGACATCCCACACCTAGGAATGTACTTGTATAATGCCTTTCAAATGACAGGAATTTATATATACAAACGTGCAAGCATACATACACATATATGTACACATATTTTTATTTTTGGCATTATAAAATTCCACATACTTAACCCTATGACCATCTGAGGCTGTGCACAGCAGGTGTATCATGAAGTTAGATGTGTCACAAACCTCTGTGGGGTACAAAGCTGCTTCAGCACCAGCAGAAGAGAAATGAAGAACCTGTATATAATAGTTGTCTTTTAAACCTAATTTATTAAACCGGTTGCACTTTTTAAACCATGATGAAGGGTAGGTGTTTTTTTTTTTTTTGTGAGTGTGTTCAAAGTTGCTGGGAGTATTTATTTAACTTCTATTATACCACCATTGGGTATACTAAAAAGCTAAGTGAAATGATAGTTGAGAAATTATGCAGTGAATAATAAAACTAGCGTAGCTGACACGTATCAGGTGCTAACTGTGTGCCAGGCATTGTGCTAAGTGCTTTGAATACCCCCCCTATTTTAATCCTTCCAGCAGACCTGTGTACTGGATGCTGCCACTCTCAGAATCTTACAGATGAGGACATGAGCTGAGAGGTGGAGCAACCTGACCGTGGTCACATCTGGGAAGTGACTTCATTCGTCCACCAAGCCAGACTTTTAACTACTGTCTGGTTGTTTTATATGGGCTCTATAGCCTTGGTGATGTTATGCTCTTTGTATGGATTCATTCCTACTTGGATTAACAAAATGAAATATCCACTCATATACCTGGGGGTCGTTGGGCCAAGTTGTATTACTTAAGCCTTAGTCTAACATGTAGATTTTCTTAATTTATTGTAATTTACTACAAGCAGTTGTGCCAGGAGTTCTAAGATCTCGTTATCTTATCCATAAGGAAAGAGCCCAAATTAATGAAATTAGGGGAGGGAGCAGAATTTGGCATTTGTGCAAGCATTTATTGTCTGTCTGGGTCAGGTAGAGTGCTCAGTGACTGTTGCAAGTTCTCCAGTGGGGAAGCCTTTTCGTTGGAAGAATCACAGATCGTCACTGATTCTGTTGCTGGAAATGCAGGGAAAGTCTCCCTCCCTACAACTTCGCTGTTTGTTGTTTCTTTCTTCCTAGGTACATGTATTCTTGTTTCACTTTAGATGCCTGAAAAATTTATTTCCCAAGGAAACAGTCAGAGTAACATCTCTTTTTCTCTCTCTATGTAAAACATACATATGTAGGATATATTTTACTTTTCCATAAATATGTTTTATTATATGCAAGGGCTGTCTGGAAAAAATCCAGCCATAAATGCCTCTATTTTTCAATTACATGGTTGGATCCTTTCTGGACAGCTCTCTTTGTACGTGTGTATCATTTTTACACACACACACACACACACACACACACACGCACACACATTTTTGCTGTTCCATGCAGTGTTTCTAAGCTGTTTTCTGTCAAGGACCTTTGAGAGAATGAAGGGCAGCACCTTCTCAGTGTTAGTTTGTCTGTAAATACCATCAGATTCTGTGAAACATCTTCATACTTCCGATCTGGTTACTGTTTGAAGGGGAGTTGTTTTATGGTCTTTAGCACACATCAGATAACCTTCAGGAAATTCTCTTGAGAACACCGGTGAAGTCAAATTTTCCTGATTTTGTGTTTTCCCTTTCTTTATAATAATGTCCCATCCCTTGCATCAACTCTCGCCCTAATGAGCTGAAACCACATTAGTGAAATCTTAGGCAGATAAATTGATTTCAACCTTGGTTTGATGATCCTACTTAAGACATTCAATTAATTCTGCTTTGCCACAAGCTAATTTATGACTTTGTATTTATTCAAAAAGTGTTGAAGATACAAAGCAGTGGGAGACAATGGAATGAATTATTCTATCTTCATGTGTTCATCGTGTGCTCACTATAGTACAGGAGGAATAGAAAGAAGAAAGAAATGCTCTTGATGTTAGATAAATGTTTATTTTCTTGTCATATTAGACAGTCTTTAACTGATATAAATACACTTACGGTCCTCTAGGAGATACTAATGAGTACAGTAAATGTTGGGTGTATTAATTGTTAAAATTTTATTTATTTATCCAGTAAATAGTTTTTATCTTCTTCTCTCTCCCTCCCTCCCTTCCCCTCTCCCTCCCTCCTTCCCTCTCATCCTTCTTCCCTCCCCACCTCTCTCTCCCTTCCTTTCTTCCTGGTAACACTTAGTGTAGTGTGGCAATAAACCTTGTTTTCTTTGTGTTAGGTAATGACTGGCAGCTTGATAAGGCTGTCGTAGAGAAACAGATATTTTGATCCACTTTCCTGTGGCAAAGCTTAATAATTAATCTGTGAAATTTGAAAGAGAAGAGACAGATCTGAGAGTTTTAATGTAATTTACAGCCCCCTGCCACACTCTGGTGTGTTTTTAATGAACTTTTCTAGATCTACAGGTAGTGAAAGTTTCCTCGGCTGACATGCAGGGCAACTTGTCAAGACATCCCGCAGGGAAGTGTGTTCGGAGCAGGTCAGCCGCGGGAGTAGAATTGCGTTAGGTGATGCTGAGCTACGTAATTGACTTCCTCTGTCTCTGGAAAGTGCTAGAAGGCACGGTGGGGAGGAACCTGCCCCATCTTTATTTCCTGTCCCTCTTTCTCATTTTATTAAAACTGCTTTTCTTACACTACTTTCTACCATTTCTCTTTTCCTTTTGCATTCTTGCAGTCTAAAACTCTGATTCCTGCCCATGTTGCTTTTATTGCTGAATTAAAAAATATGAAATATTTCTTATAATAATTAGCCCCAAATTTCCCGACTGCTCTGTTTTATAAGCCTTTTATTTTTCATGTATTTTTCTAAGGGCAAGCAACATCGTGTTCCCACCCCCTGCATAGCAGCCAGTGTTACTGTGTGAGACAGGTTCCTCTTGCTGTGGTACAAAAGAAAGCATATTCCTTGGGAATCTTTGCTGTGTTTTGTTTGTTTTTTTGGTTTGCTTTCTAGACTCCTGTACTTTGGAGGACTAAATATATCCACCAGTCTCAATGCACTTTTTTACCTCCCAGTAATTCGTAACTGTGAACAAAATATGCATTAGCCAAAGTCACACATTTTCCAATATTTCTTCTTATGTGAATTGGAAAAATCGGTAATTAAAATGTATCAGGGCATGTATCAGTCAATTTAAAATCAACTATCTTCATGGAATGAAGGAAAGGAAATGTACGGAGTGTATTTCTTTTGATGCATTTTTATGTAGTTCGAGGTGCCTCCTATATGAAGCAGTATTTCATAAAATACCTGCTTCCTGCTATTCAGGGAAGTTCAGGAGGGCAACTTGAACTGAATCAGTCATAAAATCAATTGTCAATAAGGTGACATAGGCACTTTGACAATGTTGGTGAAAAGTAGAGACAAGTCAAGGTAGTAAACAAAGATATTCAAGGAATTCATTTTCTTTCTTTCTTTCTTTTTTTTTTTTGTGATTCAGAAAGCTTCTAGTCTTGCATTTTCTTATTAGGACTTCTGGGAAGAGAGCTTCCTTTGGTTCAGAGGAGGACAGAGCTGTCAGTTCTGTCTACAGTGAAAGGGGACAAGGATGAATAGGAGCCCCATGGCTCAGCATGCATGTGTCCTATGTCACATTGGAGAGTGTCATAGAAACGTTTTGTACCATATCCTAGTTTTAGAGTCTGGGGAAACAAAGAATGAATGAGAGGTCTTTCTGATGAACTCGTGGAAGTCAATCATATGCCTGATTATGTGGATGTTTTAAAGTTTAATCAAAAGATTGTTCTATGAAGAAAATGGTGACAGTGTTTTGCACAGCTCTCCTGAAGGGTGTGTTCGAGGCTGAATTGTTCTCGGGTTGGGAGGGACAGCAGGAGATGCATTGCCAGAAACCCTGTGTCCAGACCCAACGTGCTTGGGGACCTAGGATATCCTGGTCATTTCTCTCTGCCGTGACTCTTCCAAAATTTACTCCCCCTTAATCACACTGAATTAGGTAATAACAATTAAGTGTCTTCTTAAGGCTTGGCAAAATTAAAATATGTATTTGCCACTAAGGAAATAAGAAATTAAATATCTATTACCAGACATGGCAATCATTCCTGAACTTGTGTATTGGATAAGTCTTTATGGCTCTGGCTAGCGTTATTCAGCACAGGTACATGTAATGTGGTCCAGGCTATAAAAGCCTTGTGCTGCTCTCCCCAGGTATTATTAATAAAATAATAATTTTATTTTTTTTTTATTATTTCACCATGCAGCTCCCTCAGCTCCCTCCTCTCCTACCCTTTCCCTTTTAGATGATGTTTGGCCTGTTCAGTGGATGATCAAGACTGACCTTTCTGACTTTCTAGAGTTGCCCTACATGGTCTTAAATTCTCTTTATTACTTGCAATATGAAATCACTCATTGTGCCATTTAAAATGTCTACATAGAAATATATCATATTTAAATCCTGATGCTAACTTAAAGTTAGCTGTATAAGTAGTATCTTTTGGCGAGGGCAACAACTGTACATTTTCACAATTGTATTTTTATGCACAATTAATAGAAGAAGACAAAACTTTGAATTAATGTTTATTCCAGTGATTTTTAATAAGGAAATAATGAATGTGGTTATACAAACTATGGGCTGAAAGAAAGGTTCATTTTAAAGTAAACTTTCTGACTATTACCTGAGTTCTAAAGTGACATCTTTGAAGATAGAGTCTTCAGAATAACCTGTCTCCAAATTCAGTAATACATTAAACTATTTCAAGACATGGTCAGTAACTAGCTATTTGGGTTAAACAAAGTTGGCTCTGGAAAGGCTCATGTAGCACGGTTAGTATAATTTTATGTAGGAGAAAATAGTACATACTTAATTCTAAATTATTATCAAAGAGAATTTAATCTTTCTTTAGAGAGCTTTTCAGAATTTTGAAACATCTTTCAGTTGTTAGAAGGCACAACAGTTACTATATTGATGTATGGAATGTATATGGAGTGTATGTTGAACAGCTCAGGGGTGGTTCTCTATAAATAGCTGGGTATTTGCGAAAGGCAGTGACGTTTTCTTTTAGGCTAGGGTAGAGTGAAGGCAGGGTCCCTCTCCTCTCCTACCTTCCCTTCACAAATATCAACTGAGTGCCTTCTCTGAGCCACGCGTGGGGCTATGGAGATAGAGAACTGAATGAGGCTTGTACGTCAATCACTATATGCTTAGTATCCTAATCCTAGGACCTAAAAACTCATTCTTGCATCTGTTTTTTCCTCAACGCATATAGCCATCATAAAGCGTGTTGACTCTCCCTCCAAAGTATTTAACTTGGATGTGTTATATCAAATCAGCTGCCATACCCACCTGCTGTAGCCCACGTCACTGTCACCTTTCACCTAATCTATTCTAGTTCGCCACCTTACTGGTCTCTCCTATTCATCCGTTGTCTTCCTTAACACATTCATCTTCTACTAGCTAATGTGTTCTAGCATAGTTAAAACTATAAAGCTGATCATATAATTTCTCCCACTTTTTTAACCCTCCAATAGCTTCCATTGCTTTGTATTGTACTGGGAATTTCTGGCTCCTTCCTTTGGCCTTCCATAATCAGGTCCCTGCTCACGCCATTGCATACCATTCTCCAGGGACACACATGCTCTTTCTGATCCTCAGACAAACCATGCTTGTGATCGCCTCAGAGTCTTTGCCCGTGACTGTCCTTCTTCCTAGAATGGTCTTTCCTCCCATCTTTTTGGTGGCCTCATCACTTCATTCCTGTCTTAGCTCAGATGCCACCTTTCCAGACAGGCCTTCCACCACCTGCTCCCTCCGGCTTGCTCTCTGTCTCTGGCATATTGCATTGTTTTGTTTTGTTTTTCTGACTGTTGTTATTTTAAAATATTTTAAAATTATTTTTCTTTATTAATTTATTTGTTTATACATTTGTTATTTGTCTCTTTCCCTTAAATGTAATCTCTACGAGAGTAGGTACTTTTTATATTCTGTTCATTATTGCATCCTTAATGCTGAGAACAGTGTTTACAAAGCACTCAGTAATTTTTTTCTTTGTATTAATAAGATCTATGACCATGTGGGCCTCTCACTTGAGCAGCTGGTTTTGCACTCATTTTGTAAATTGGACAAAGTCTGGTGGCTTCTATTTAAGAAGCTTGTTTCAGTAATTTTGCAAAATTCAAGTCTAATAAAACAAGGATGTGTTAGCCTGCTCAGGCTGCCATAACAAAATACTACAGACTGGGTGGCTTAAACCATAGAAATTTTTTTTTCTCACAGTTCTGGGGGCTAGAAATCCAACATCAAGATGCTGTCAGGATTTGCCTTGGCAATGTTTTCTTGGATATGACCAAAAGCAAGGTGACAAAACAAAAAAATAGACAAGTGGGACTACATCAAATTAAAAAGCTTCTGTACAGCAAGAGAAACAATCAACAAAACGTAAATGCAACTTACAGAATATGAGAAAATATCTCCAAACTATGTATCTGGTAATGGGTTACATCACCAAATATGGCTGTCTGGAAAAAAATCCAGCCATAAATGCCTTGATTTTTCATATTACATGACTGGATACTTTCTGGACAGCCCTTGTATATAAAGAACTGCCTTACTGAAAAATGGGTAGTGGAACTGAATAGACGTTTTTTGAGAGAAGACATACAAAAGACCAACAGATATTTCATACCTGTATGAAAAGGTGCTCAGCATAACTAATTATCAGGAAACTGCACATCGTAACTACAATGAGATACCATCCCACACCTGCTAAGATGGCTTGACCAAAAAAAGCCAAAAGATAACCAGTGGTGGTAAGAACGTGGAGAAAAGGGAAATGTAGATTTTGGTGCCACAATAAAAAACAATATGAAGATGCCTCAAAAAACTAAAACTGTAACTATTATATGATCCGGCAATCCCACTTCTGGGGACGTGTCCAAATAAATTGAAATCAGGATCTCAGAGAGACATTGGCACTCTCATGTTCATTGCAGCATTATTCACAGCAGCCAAGATAGGGGAACCGTGTAAGTGGCCATCAGGGGATGACTGGGTAAGGAAGACGCGGTATATTATATTTATACAATGGAATATTAATCAACTAGAAGAAAATATTCAGAAAGATGGAAAACCTGCTGTTTGCCACAACTTGGATGAAACTTGAGGGCATTATATTAAGTGAAATATGCCAGACACAGAAGGATAAATACTACATGATACCATGTGTAGGATAAATTCAAAATAATCCAATTCACTGAATGGTGGTTGCCAAGGGCTGCGTGGAAGGTGGGGAAATGGGGAAATATTTGTTAAAGGGTACAAAATTTTAGTTATATAAGATAAATAAGCCCTACTATAAAGCATAATAACTATAGTTAACGTTATTATGTTGCATACTAAAAAAGTTGCTAAGAAGGTAGAATTGATGAACAATGTTCTTATCAGATACAAAAAAGAAATAAGCGTGGGAGGAAACTTTTGGAGGTGATGGATAGGTTTATGGAATAGATGGGGGTGATGGTTTCGTGGGTGTATACTTATGTTCGAACTCATCAAGTTGTGTACATTAATTATGTACAGCTTCAGGGCTGGTTTCTGATGAAACCTCTCTTCCTGGCTTACCTTCTCACTGTCCTCACATGACCTCTTCCCTGTGCACACATGGAGAGAGAATGCTGATTTCTCTTCCTCATAGGACACAGGTCCTATTGGATCAGGGTCCTGCCTGTATGACCTTGTTTAACCTTAATTAATTACCTTCCTAGAGGCCTTATCTCCAAATACAGTCACACTGCGGAATAGAAGTGCAACATAATGGATTTTGGGAGACACAATTCAGTCCCTAAAAGGGTGAGGAGAAAAGTATTCATTTTAGTTTCTTAAACTGTAGTAGGTTTGTACAGTCCTACACAGGAAAAATCTGAGATTTTTGACGTACGTTATGTCAAATTTCCTATGTAGCCAAGGAATTGCTTGACTTGTGGTATATTTCAAGGTACGCTATGGTATTTTAATGGATATTATATTGCGCTTGTTTATTCGCACAATGGGGTGCAGAAACATATTAATTTAAGTTGGGATTAGACCTTTTTTCTTCTGGCGTAATGACTTGGCTAGGTAACACGCAATGCTGGTCACATGTTACTCTTTTCAAGAGTTTATGTTTCAAAATTTCCAAGTTTTATACTTGGATGTTCACAAATTTATTATGAGACAAGCTTAATTCCATGATGCCCAAGTAGGCTTCAAAAAAAGATGAAAAATAAGTTGTGAAAATAATTCTTTTTTTTTTTCTTTTCACCAAGTCTTTCTTTTTCTCTTTCTATCCTCTGCTCACCTGTTCTTGAGGGGAGAGTCTTGGGTGAGAGATGATCCCCTTAATTCATTTTATTACCTCTTTCTGTAGCATGAATATTCAGGAGGTACTTAAAAATGATTTCTAGGCAGTGATAGAATTGGAAATTATTTACCCTAGGAGCCCTGCATGCATTCTTGTTAGTTCATTTGCATACTTTTAAATAAATAACATATTGCCAGGACTAGAAGATTTGGAAACGCTCCACTACCTGCACTCCATTTTATACTTCATTTTTAGTGTGAAGATTGTGTTTGTTTATCTAAGTTACAAGGTTTCCTTTAGGTATACAAATAAAAATTAGTTGGTAAGAATCATATGTGAATTAAGTTATTGCTTTGCTTTGTGTCTTCAGGAATCTGGGAGGCATAAATGTGCCTACATGGGTAGTGATTTTCAGTAGCCAAATAATTTAATAAAAAATTAAAAACATACATAAATATGGTTATGATTATATGCGCACAGGATAAAAACCCAATAAGTATTTAGGATAAGCTAAACTGATACAGGGTTTGATTTATATAAAAATTGCTTAAACATTGAGAAGGTACCAGAGCAATTGATTGTGGATTGGATTTTTGAAAACTTGCACATTAGTTCTGATAAACTGGCTGCTATACTGTAACTATGACAGTGTGGGACAAACACAAAAACATAACATACCAATTGTCAGATCTCACTTAAGGACCTATGTAAGTATTATGTACTATAAGGAAATTGCCATGTACATATTCAAATGGAAAGCATCTAAATTTGGTTTTGAAAGTGATTTGGCTTGGATGGGGCGGAAGTGTTGTTCACTAGGTTTGAAATTTTTTAGGAACTTGGAGAAAGTAAAGCTGCACGTCCTATGAAATAAGTCCTTTTATCCATCTGAATAAAGGAGCATTTTAAAAAAGTGGGCAATCCCGTGTATTCCAGCTGCAGACTAAATGATTGCTTCATTTCAGCCCTCCTGACTGCCGTGGAACCATCTGGTATGTGTGTACATGTAGGTGAGACACCAAATAACACTCAAGTCTTCAGCGAGTCTAGGTCGTTTCTTATTTACCGCTTCATGAACACTGGGGTGTAGAGGCAGAATTAAACCTCGAGTCCGAATCACTTCCACCCATTTTTAAGCTTATACTTTCTTCTTTCTTTCTTTCTTTCTTTCTTTCTTTCTTTTCTTTTCTTTTCATTTCTTTTCTTTCTTTTCTTTTCTTTCTTTCTTTCTTTCTTTTTAACCTACATCAAGGTGTCCATTTTTAGGGAAATTGTTGGAATAGGAAAAAAGCAGTTAGAGCTGAGAAAATCTATTTAAAGTGGCAACGCTTTTATTTCATTCACACTTACAGGTTTTCCCCTAATTATTGGTTTGAATCAAGGGGAAACAGTTTTGTATATGTGTTCCCCCATGTGCTGTTTTGAGCAATGCTCATATGTTCTGTGAAATGATTACAGTGTATGTCTGTGAGAACTTGAGTTTGGTATGGATCTATAGGACCCAAAAGAAAACAACAGTAGGAGGATAGGAAAGGTGAGGGTTTTTTTTTTTTTTTAAATGAAGAGTTAGTGTGGGATGGGCACATGGGGGATTAAATGAGAAATTGGGTGGTCTGAACAGATTGTATATCTATTTTCCTCTTGGAGAAGCCTAAGATCTCTTCCTATACACTGCATCGGGGAAAATAATCGTTTTCCTTTTAACATCTCAGCTTTGTTATTGGCATACATTCTCTTACACATGGGTCTGAAAAGAAGTGGCGATAGAATGTAAGAGCTCAACATGGTGACTGAAAACTGGCTTTGATCTGGCACTGGCCAGGAAAGACGCATTATTAATTATTATTAAGGCACGCTGTTAGAGCTAAACCATGCCTACATATTGCTCCAGTTAAAAGGATTATTTGAGTATAATGCCTAGAACACCATTTTCCTCTTCTTATAAATCATGCTGCAAACACGACCATCCATCTTTGAGAACTGAAGATGGCCTGGACACGTACCTGTGGTGCAAAAGGATGAGAGTTGTCTCAGTCTTTTCTCCGTGGGGGTGGTCTTTTCCGGAGCTGGCTGTACCTGATTGCATTAATAATCCCAGATGTAGTCACTGCTGTTTTGTGACTGTGAGTGCCTTGATTATGAATTCTATTTATAGATTGCAATTTCTTTTCTGAATAGGGTCCTTTGTATTCAAGGACCTGCAGAGTCTTGCAGTCTGTGATAAAATTGCATTTTCGCCATAGAAGGATGTATCAGACATCACTGGATTCGTTAAGATTTTGGTCAGTCAGGCCAGACAAAATTCATGTGTCTGAGTCATGAATTTTGCCAGATTTTGTTTGTGAGAATAATTTTGTTGGTTACCCTTCTCCTCCCTTCCCCCAACTAGGATACCTAATGGTTAACATATATGATTCCAAAGTGGAAACATACTGGGTTTTAAAGTGTGAAGCTCTTATTCCATAAAGGTTGGGCCTTTTTTACTGACAGCACTGTGTTCTGTCTGATGGCACATCCAAAAAGATAAGGCCTGGTCTTAGTTCTGAAGGGATCCACAGTCTTTGGGAAGTCATCGCCATATGGATTTATAAGATAACTAATTGTGTAAGATGGTGTAAAATGCCAAGTGTATACTATTTAATGAGCAGCTTTGCTAGAAAGGCATTTGTCTTGGCTGTGACGTTCAGTATAAGCTTAATCTAAAGCAGCACTAAGTGTTTTTTCTGCCAGGAGGTTTGAGAGCCATTGTCTGTGAAGTGGTACGTGGCTCATTCTGTTTATGAACCAGACAGCTGGGAAAGGTCATTCACAGCGAGTGGATGGGAACTGTACTGAACGTTGGCAACTCCTAAAGGTACTATGAGAATGGTGGGTATTTGAGGCTTCCCCTTAAGGAGAAGGTATAGTAAATAGGTATTTCCACACTCCTGACATCATTGTTATTGTGGCCTCATTGTGTGATTCATAGGTCAGAAGTTGGAGCGAAGCTGAGAATTTAACCCTTTGGGACAGTCACTGATTTGGCTCTGCCCTGTAGGGGAATTCAGGTTTTGCCTATTACCTCTTGCCCCCCAGAAAATATAGGATATGATTCCGTGCAAAAAATGCGTCAAAGAGAGAAACACCAGCTTGCTGACATCCTCGTTATGGAGGATGGCCAAGGCAATTGTTGATCTTTACAGTTTTTTGAGGAGTTATCTCAGCAGTTAAGCTCTGAATAGGTTCACCCTTCTGTTATTTCGCCAGCAATCTGCTTCCTTCAGATGAATTAAATAAAAGCTGAGTGCAGAACGTAATCTCTGTTCAAATTAGAAACCTGTCTCCTATAAGTGTGGTTCCTTCCTTCTCCATTAAAATCTTCTACTATCAAGGAGAGAAGAAAAAGATCTTGGATACATAACACAACAATCATTCTATTAGCTATAAACCTCATTTGGTGATTTTTTTTGTTTGTTTGTTTAATTGAGTACTAGGACAGCCTGAATCTGAATGCTATGTACCAATCCATTATTCTTAGTACTGCTACCTATAATTAACACTGCCCAGTGGAATTTAAAAAATATTTATAGAAAAGGCAACAGCATGACAACTACCATTATCTCCAACTAAACTCCTCCTCCTGCATGTTTTCATCAAGAGAACTGTGTTGTTACTTCAACAGGCACAGTGTTGTGGTGACTTTTGTGATACAAATAAAGCAAGACTAAAATTCTAATTGTGAAATTTAAAAGGGAAGTAATTACTCAGTGATGGTTAATTCCATCTTTGTGTGATAACAGCAGCTGCGATTCCCTGCCTTGTATACTTTAACAGATGGCATTATTTCTTATGGAGTGTTACAGTAGCGACAGAGGTGACACTAAAGGAAAGTTCTGTGACAGTATATTAAGTAAGACATTACTGACAGCTCTGCTAAGCGGTGATGCAGAACTGCATGTTGTGGATCTCTTCTCACCTCTGTAGCCCACACCAAATGGTTTCCATTTGCCGCATGTGGAATCAGAATGGAAAGATGAATGAAAATTTATGTTCTTTTTAAAATTCACTCATTTGCACACCATTAGTAGGCAGGCCTGGGATGAATGCTCAAATCTGGCAAAAAGGTAGTTCATTTATCAACCCAGTATCATACTGGTGTATCTTTCTATCAAAGGTCAGAAAATGAAGAGGAGTGAGAGGCATAAGTTCTAGACCAGGATTTGCCTGAGTTACTTTTCTCTGGATTGGCTTTCTTTGTGTAAAAGGCTAGCGTTGAACTAAGACAAAACAATTTCTGAGACTCTTTTTACTTCATCTCTCTGTGGTTCTGGAAGACCTGAGCTTTGTGCTTTAATGGCACAGAAGACAAAGTGAATAGAATGTCTGATGGAAATGTGTGATCAGTTGCTCTGTATGCTACTGATATTGATGCAACAGAGGGAGAAGACCAATGGGTCACAAGTCAGGAGATGTGGCCACGGTTCAGCTATGAAGCAAGTCACTGAGTCAATCTGTGTCAGTCGCCTTACCTTCTTTGCAAGGCTGTAGTCAAGGTCCAACAGGATTATGTTACTGGAAGATGATTAATTAACCCAGCAAACATTGCACAACTGTCCTGTGCTGCATACTGTGCCAAGTGCTATGGATTCAATCATGGGTAAAGCACCATCTTTGTTTTGGAAGAGAATGTATAGTTGAGGAGACAGATAAACAAATGGGTATTTACTTAACAGGGGCACAAATACGGGGTGATACAGAAGTATATAGAAGGGGCAACTCACCCAGATGGGGGCATGGAAGTCTTTCAGGAAGTAGTGGATTTTAAGCTAAGGCAAATATAGGTGGAGGGGGGACAAACAAACGAGACGTGCTTGTTGAAGCAAGATTCAGAAATCCTTACGGTTTGGTTTACTTTTACCACCAGTCTGAAAAGTAGGAGCCCAATTGCATCTTGGGTTTGGATGAACAGAGAGTGTTCTTATTTAAATATTCTTGTAATTATTTATATTCTGCTTCATTTCTAAAACAAATGGGTTTAAAAGCCTAAGAATTGATATATAAGACAATACCACCTTTGATTATGAGATTCTCAGCATGAACTAGAAAAATCCTCTCTAGACATTTCTCTTCACGAAGGCTCCAAGTGTTCTATGGTGTGCCTTTGAAGGAAGGCATGGATGGATCTACTTTGATTGGTAAATGGAGAAATGATATTAGGCTGTTGCAAACATAATCGTGGTTTTTACAATGTTGAAATTTGCCATTTGATATTGGAATACATTCTGAAATAAATGTGGTTATGTTATACATCATTTTAATGTATATTTTTTGCTAATGACTTATTACTTGCTATTTATTTTATATTTATTGTAGACTATGGAAATGATGTTAGACAAAAAGTAAATTCGAGTGATTTTCTCATTTGAGTTCAAAATGGGTCATAAAGCAGGAGAGACAACTTGCAACATCAGCAATGGATTTGGTCCAGGAACTGCTAACAAATGTACAGTGCAGTGGTGGTTCAAGAAGTTTTGCAAAGTAGATGAGAGCCTTGAAAATGAGGAGCATAGCGGCCGGACATTGGAAGTTGACAGTGACCAACTGAGAGCAATCATCGAAGCTGATCCTCTTGAAACTACATGAGAAGTTGCTGAAGAACTCAACATGGACCATTCTATGGTCGTTTGGCATTTGAAGCAAATTGGAAAGGTGAAAAACCTTGATAAGTGGGTGCCTCATGAGCTGATCAGAAATAAAAATGTCATCATTTTGAAGTGTAGTCTTCTTTTATTCTACACAACAACAAAGCATTTCTTGATTGAATTGGGATGTGCAATGAAAGATAGATTTTATACAACAACTGGTGATGACATGTTCAGTTGTTGGACCAAGAAGAAGCTCCAAAGCACTTCCCAAAGCCAAACTCGCACCACAAAAAGGTCATGGTCTCTGTTTGGTGGTCTGCTGCCGGTCTGATCCACTACAGCTTTCTGAACCTTGGCAAAACCATTACATCTGAGAAGTATGCTCAGCAAATTGATGAGAAGCACCAAAAACTGCAATGCCTACAGTGAGCATTGGTCGACAGAAAGGGCCCAATTCTTCTTCAGGGCAACACTTGACCACATGTTGCACAACCAATGTTTCAAAAGTTGAACAAATTGGGCTACGAAGTTTTGCCTCATCTGCCACATTCACCTGACCTCTTGCCAACCAACTACCACTTCAAGCATCTTGACAACTTTTTGCAGGGTAAATGCTTCCACAACCAGCAGGATGTGGAAAATGCTTTCCAAGAGTTTGTCCAATCCTGAAGCACAGATTTTTATGCTATAGGAATAAACAAACATTTCTCATTGGCAAAAATGTGTTGATTGTGATGGTTCCTATTTTGATTAATAAAGATGTGTTTGAACCTAGGTATAATGATTTAAAATTCACAGTTCAAGACCGCAATTATTTTTGCACCAACCTAATAGTTTTTATTATAAGAACTTTTGGCCTTCTTTTAATAATCTTCTCTAAGAGCAGAGCTATCAGCTTGCTATTTGGTGACTAACAGATCTGACTCATACCTACAGGCTGACCCTCCTCCATACTAATGTTCGACATTGTATAGTTTAATTGAGATTGCTGTCTAAGTAGCACACCACCAAGAGAATGATGGGATTTCTTTCTGCAATAATGATGTTGAGTAAAGAGAAATTCTCCAAGTCTGCCATTGTCCCTGCCATTCTCCACTGATATCCATGAAGAACTAAGAGTGTTAGGAAGACATTTGGTGAGAAGGTGGCTAAATGGGATAGGAGAGAGCCCCTGACTGTGGGGATAGAAACAGCCACATCTCTGACCTTGGTGAGAGAAAGAATGTTCTGCTGCATCATTTCTTCTTTAAACCGTTGTCCTTTCATGATACTGCAAACAATAAATGAGATGGTAACCTTTGTGAACCCACCTATGTCTGCACCAGAGTTAATTAAATTTGCAATTTGAACTCGAACTGACCTCCAAGTCAGAAGAAAGAGCTAGCAGTGATCCCAAACCTGTGGAGGACTGTGGGGGACTATGGCCTTTGGTTGGGATTTGATGTTATAAACCTCCAGATACTCAGTGCACAAACTTAGAACTCCAGACCTTTGTATTTGCCTGTCCTCTTAGATGTCTTATAGGCATCTGAAACTCTTATGGTCACAACTGAACAAGTGACACCTCCCCTTCTCTTAAATTCTCACTGTTTCAGTGTTTCAAAGTAATAACAGTTTTCTTTCCTGTAATACTTTTGGAAGAGCATTGTTTTTGTTTAGATCAGTGGTTTCCACTTGTGTACCCCTTTTAAATGCATTTCTATAAATTGTACCTCTTATTTTTAAAACAGTTGTTTTTAAATACAGACACTTTTGTTCAGTCCCTATTTTAATGTGAAATAGTGTAAATGAGGTAATAAGTTAGGAAAGAAAAATTACTACACTAGAAGTACAAACCACGGATTTAATTTTACAGTGGTTGTAACAGTTAAATATTGATGATGATCAAGTATTTAAGCATTAAATAAAAAAAAAAGACTACTTGAATCACGATGAAAGACAACACACTTTTACTCAATCAGTAACTAAACTGATCAAATAGTGTGTGACTATGGATGTATTTCTATGTTTGGGGATGTTCTAGAGATGTTGCAAATAGATTGTTCTGAAACTGGGCGTAATGACTGGTAGAAGAGCGGTTTGGGGGAAGGTTCATAGCCACACCCTCACCAATCATCACTCACTAATGTGATCTAATTTTGAGGTGTCTCCATTAACATTGATTCAAACTTAATGTTTATTGTTCCATAATTAACATTTTACATTTTTTAACTTGTTTTTTTGCCATTACTGTATTTTTCGCGTACCCCCGAATGGCCCAACACATTCCCCTGGGGGTACACGTACCACTGCTTGGGAACCAGTGGTTTAGATGAAAGCCTTGAATATCCTTCTTTTCACCTTTCCAACCTTTGCCAGGCACCTGGGCATCAGCTGGTGCCAAAACCTCAGAGTGAAAGCAGTTTGATATGTTCACAGTACAGAATGTTGTTGTGTTATATCTCTCCTGAAAAGGAAGGGAAGAGAGAAGAAACACAAGGAAATTGAAGCACAAATAAGAAAGGAGAAAGGAAAAGAGGAATATAGAGAAAAATTGAGGTGAATTGAAGGGACAGTGAAATTTCATAGTGACTGATCAGGAGGCCAAGGATATTTTAAGAAAAGAAATGTGTGAAGTTCTCAATGAAAGCTATTTGGTTTAAAATGCAAACTCCATCTTCACTGTGAAATCATGTACGGGACGTAAATAATGTGCGTGTGTGCGTGTGTGTGTGTGTGTGTGCGTGTGTGTGTGCGCATGTGCATATATGTGTGTGTGACTGTGTGTATAAACCAGTGGGATGGTTGAGTTTCATGTCTAGGTTGACATGGAACAAGGCAGAAACAGCAGGAGAAGAGAGGGGACCCACAGGAGGTCAAAGGTAGGAAGGTTCCCAGGGACTACAGCAGTCTTTTGAAGACAGTGTGCTTGTATAGACTGTGGAATGGAGGTTCAAGGCCATTGAACTCAGATCTCCAAGATAATTGGGCCCCCATGTATCATCTTAGTTATCAGCTATGTCTACTGCATGAGGCACAACACATAGGATTTGACCTTACACCCGTTGCACCCACCACCTTCCTCATCCTCCATATAGAGTATAGTCTTCTTACCCATTGGGCTTGCCTCCTCTTTGTAGATTACCTTTCATCTTTGGAGCCTGGAACTCAGAAAGTGATACTATGTTTATAGTATCTGTATACAGGAATGAACAGTTTTCAGTTAAGACTCTTAAAACCCACCATGGGATAATTCTACCCTAAATCACTATAACATACCTACTAATGATGAGGTTGAATCAGAAGGAACACCAAGGTTGCACTACCTTGTCTCTACCAGACCTGACTTTATTGGATTAAAGATGGCTGCGAATTCTTTGCTGCATGTCTCAGCAAAGGATAGTATCTGTTTCCCCTCTCTTTGCATCTGAGCTGGCCCTTTAATTGGTTTTAATCAATAGAACATGGAGAAAGGGATGCTGTGAAACATCTGAGCCTGGGCATTAAAAGATTGGAAGCTCCTTCTTAGAATATTTCCTCTTGGGATCCAGGCACTAAGACAGTCTGATTTATCTGATACCGTAATGCCGTGAATAAACCCAAGCCAGCTACTTGGAGAGAGAAAGAAGCATATAGAAGTGAACTGGGGCACCACGAAATAGAGTGAAAAATTCTAGCACTTTCAGCCTCACCTACTCACCAGCTGAATGCAGACAAATGAATGACCTCAGCTGATAGTACATGGAGCAGTAGAACCACCCAGCTCTGTCTAGTTTAAAATATTGACACAGACTTGTGAGCAAATAAAATAATTCTCATTTAAACTACTAAGTTTTCGGGTAGTTTTATGCAACTATAGATAACCGAAATTATATACTGAGAGTGCCAAAAAATGTATACACATTTTAGGAAAGGAAGACTGTATTAAAATTGTAATAGTATATACGATAACAAAAGATGAATACAAATCACATTTGACTTTTGCAATTACAAGAGATGCTCAAAGTGGTTGCCATCAGCATCCAGATGCTTCTGATTACGGTGAACTACTGCTTAAGCAATGTAGACCAAGGTGTCCCCTTGTATCACTGCACATGCCATTTCAATTTCTTCCTGAAGTAGCACCAGTGTAGTTGGTTTTCTTCAGTACTCCACATCCTTTAAGGTCCCCCATAGGTAGAAGTCAAGGGGTATTAAGCCAAGAGAACATGAGGGAAACTCAAACAATGTTCTCAAATTTCAAATATGACTTCAAAATGGTCTTGAGCTCCTTGAAGGACAATGGTGTTTCCACCATGTTTTTTGACTATCCTGCCTGTCACATGGTGATGCTAGCATTCATTTGATTAATGCCATCTTTTGAGTGAATGCCATTCTACACATTGCTACTGTAATTCAATTCAACTTCGAAAGTAATACATAGATAGCATCTTTTAAAATGTATATGTGTGTTTTTGGCATCCCGTATATGGAGGCAACAGAACTAGGCCACATGATTGTATAACAGAAGAAATGTGTTCAGTAGCTCTGCTGAGGTTTGACTGTCAACGCCATACCTATCCAAAGGTATGTGACCAAATCGAAATAATAATGAATATTAATACAGTTTTATGGTTTATTCAGCACATAGTTATTTAATCCTATGACAGTCCTCTGAGGTAAACCTTATCTCAGCTTCATAGATGGGGAAACTGAGTTGCAAGGGCCACAGACAAGTTCTACTCAAATCCAAGTGTTCTGCCTCTAAATTGTTCCTTCGCAAATAAGTCTGAAATCAGTAAAAGCAAGACTTAGAATAGCTTCCCATGGGTAATTTAACAGTTGTTTGAATATGAGGTGACAGAGGAATAAGGGAAATTTCTTTCAATAACAAAGCGTATCCCCTAGTTTGTGCTATTGTAATCTGACCAGTTAATTGAACATGAAGTGGCAAAGGTAAAATTGAATTCTTGAACTAAAAACTAAGTACGTGCAAAACTGTTGCCAGAGTCCAGATTTCTTTGGAAATTTGTGTTCCAGATGATTGGCTCAAATATTTGTAGCAGAGTATTATGATGGAATTAGTTCTTTAAAAGGAAGCCAGTCATAAGCAACAAGATCACCCTCTGAACTTGCAAAATAATGATGAATTCTTAACTAATGCTTTTTAGAGAAAAAATATATTTTGGATCATACCCAATACTGTGGCATGTGAAATTCTTTTTTTTATTATGATTAATTTCAGATAAAAATATCTTCTATATCCAAAACTTTGGAGTGAACAATTTCTAAGTACATTACTTGTGGTGTGACCTAGATAATGTGATGACAATGTCAAGATGGCTCCATACATGTGCCCTTTTTGAGTAGGCATCTCAATATGGCAGCTTGAATTACACCCACAGTTTTTCCTGTATTAATATATACTCAACATCTCCTAATTCACTTTAAAACGTGGACTAAGTTAAGATCTTTTATGGTTAATTATACAATTTGATCTAACTGGAAAGACGGGCCAGGGAAGTAGTCTTAAATCAAAGCTGAAAACAAAGGAGGTACACAGCAATAGGACTCCTGAAGTAAAGATAACTTGAGCTATCATGTGCAGTAGATGTCAGGATAGCACTCAAGTGACAGTCACAAGTACCAGCCACACAATTAACCTTCCTTATATGCATCATGGAATGGATGTCAGCTCGTAGATTATGAAACATTTTAAAGGCATAGCCATAAAGGGAGCTGTGAAAATACTTCACCTTTGTGATGACAACTATATTACCACACAGATTGGTTCTGAAAATGGACATTTTAAAGAACAATAACTTGAATGAATTTTAATGACTGCATAGAATATCTATACCCAAATTTATCTGTCCTCTTATTGTTTGGACATATAACATGCTTTTCTATTTTTTTTTTTTAACCTGTTAAAGCAATCTTGTGCTGGAATTTTTAAATAAGTCTTTGTACAGCTACACAGTGATTTTCTTAGTGGAAACTTCTAGAATTATAATGGTTGGGTAGAGGTGTTAGGCATTTGAAATGAATGGTCATACAGAATATCTGTTTTTGAAGTGTCTGAGGTCTAGGATGATCATTATCTGCCACACTGGTTAAATTTACCTTAAAGTGAAAATAATCCATATTAACTTCATATTTAAAAAGAATGGTATGGTCGGAAACAAATATAAAATTCATGCATCAACTAGAACTGACACTAGAAATGAAAATAAGATCTCTGTGATGACATTTCTTGATTTTAGGAAGATCGGGATTAAGCATCATACAGCACTTCCTGATGGAAACAAACCTGGGTCATAGTTGGAACAAGGCTCTGATGATATTAAGGCACCAATAAATATTTAATTTAATGTTCATCTCAGTGCCAAATATTGCACCTGGAGATAATATCTGATTGGACCTGGACCAAAAGGATAAATGAATGAACACTGGCTGTGAACACTGATTTATAAATATTTTACTTTATTTCAATTATTCTTTTGGACTGTTCTTCCAAGTCCATAGTTCTTGATTTTGAATTTTTAATAGTTTTCTGTTTTTACCTCTACTCCTAGAAGCTCTACTGGTTTTGCACTCAACCTACTCACGATAAATGTTTGTTGTCTTGCTTCCTTCTGCCTTTCTTCTGCATACCATCGATATCCCAATGTTTGCTTTGCTTGGATGCTAGTGGATACTTGAAACAGTTGATGACACAGTAACATTACCTTCTCTTTTGTCCCTTTCTAAATATCAAAGAGGATTGTGACCTAAAATGAAAGTCTCCATTACTGAGAACTAAATGGAAATGAAATAATGATTTCATATTTGGAGTATTATCAAATGCGTCCTGCTTTCTGTTTCTCCTCTGTCTTCTCTGAAGAGAAAAGAAAGAGGATCGAAGAAACTGAACTTAAAAAGAAAGATTGTTCAAAGACATGCTTTTATAGATGTATGATCTTAAGTTGAATCAATTATCACATTACTATTAAACAATTCCCCTCATCTTGTTGGATGAGTAACATCTAAAAAATAGCTTTATTACTTTAAAACAAACATGCTCGTTATTTAAACAATTCTAACTAGTAGAAAGTATGAAGATTGATATAAAAATAATGACATGGAGTTTCTTCACCAAAGCATAACCACTGTTTAATATATTGGTGAAAACTCTTTTATAGATAACTTTTTTTGTGTGTGGTTTCCTGGCTGGGAATTGAACCCAGGCTGTGGCGTTGAGAGTGCCGAAGGCTAGGCACTACACCACCAGGGAACTCCCCTATAGATACCTTTTTATACATGCATACATACACATACTTGTGCCTACACACCAATTTTATGTAATTGGGATCACACTATGTATCCTGTTCTTGGTACATATACTTATGTATAATATACAAAGGCTGTCTGGAAGAAACCCCTGCCATAAATGCCTCTTTTTCATATTATCTGGCTGGATACTTTCTGGACTGTGTGTGTGTGTGTGTGTGTGTGTGTGTGTGTGTGTGTGTGTGTGTACACCAGTTTTTAGCATTTATTCATAACAACAAAGATTCTATATTGTATTTTTTTTTATTTTATTGTTAAATTTATCAGAGTAACATTGATTAGTAAAAATTACATAGGTTCCAGGTGGACAATTCTATATTACATCTTCCACGTGTTGTATTATGTGTTCATCTCCATATTATTTTTAATGGCTGTAGGGTATTGCCTTATTCATTCCATAATTGATTTAAATAACATTTAAGAGGAAAAAGAATATTAATTTTTTTTTCTTCCTTCCTCCCTTTCTTTCTATCCTCCTTTTTTCCCCTTGCTCCCTTCTTCCCTTTTTTTCTTTCTGCCTAGGTGCCTGCTGAAATAATCTTTAGAAAGGACATAGGAATTAAAATTCTCATCAAGAAATTTTGTATGATTTTTTATTCCCCTTTTAATACAGATTTTGATTTTTCACCTTTACCAGTCTACTAGTCAGATAAATTGTTGTTTTAATTTGCATCTATTGTATTATAAGTAAGAAAGATCACCTTTTAATGACTGCTTACTATTTAAAAGTTTTTCCTTTGAGTAATTGCCTATTCTTGTCATATTACCTTTTTTTATCCTAAAGAAAACTTTGAGCTCTTTGCATATTAAGGATAATAATCTTTTATGATATGTTTTATAAATGTTTATTTCTAATTTGTATTTCATTTAAAAAATGTTAACATGCTTTTTTTTTTTTCTTATGGTGAGGTATTTGGTTTGTGGCTAATGTGGCTAATTTATCAGTGTTTTTGTTTTATGCTTCTGAGTGTTTATGATATGAGAATTTTTTTCGTACTTTATAATCATTAAAAAAACTCATTCTAAATTTTAGTTAACAATTTTATGGCTTACTTTTACTCTTTAGATAAATGAGATGATGTCCCAGCATTATATTATTGTCTCCAAATGATTATTTTATTGTCCTGAACAATTGGCGATATTTTTCTACTTAATAATCAGCTTATTGTCCCAATGACTTTATTGAACAATATTTGGAACTACTTTGAATTCTATTTCGCCATGTTTTTAAAGTTACTTAGCTGGAATTTTCAATGGGTATGTGAATGCATTTCTATAATTATTATAGTATAATGTTTTAATTGAAGTCAGCACATGACAATATAGAGAAATTTGTTTTTATAACGCAATTCTGTTCAAGGGAATACTTATTCATTTATTTATCACATTTTTCTTTTGTGATGTCCTTAATAGAGTGTTGTGGTCTTGCTAATCATTTCCCCAATTTATTAATACGGTATCTACTTCCATTTTTATTACTTTGATAATTATTATACTGAGAAAGAGCATCTTAAAAAAAAAAAGAAAGGGCATCTTTTTATATTATTGTTAACCATTTTCTTTTCCCCTTTGGAGATTTGCCAGATTATGTCTTTTTGAGTTTTAAAAATGTTTTGTAAAAATTCTTTGCATACTAAGGCTAATAACTCATTGTCATATGTTTTATAAATATAATTTCCCAGGTTGATTTTGTCTTCCAAATAGGTTTGTGGTGCTTTTATTTTGTTCAATGTAAGGAAGTTTTTTTTTTTTTTACTTTATATAGTCAGTTTATCAGTCTTTTTGTTTAATATTTCTTAGTTTTTGTGACAAAAAACATATTAAGTTTATTCTGGTTGGGTCAGACCTTTAAATTTTGGTCATTCTAGTGGGTATATAGTCATATCTCATGTGGCTTTAATTTGCATGTCTCTAATGTATAATGATGTTAAACATATTTTTATTTATTTGCCATCTGTGTATCTTTTTTGGTGAAGAATTTGTTCAGATATTTTGCCCAGTTTTTATTGTTTGTCTCTTATGATTTGGTTGTACAATATCAGAATACATTCTAGGTGCAAGTTCTTTGTTGGGTATATGAGAACTGTCTGGAAATAATCCAGCCATAAATGCCCCCTATTTTTCATATTACATAGCTGGATAAATTCTGGACAGCCTTTGTATATTTTGCAAATATTTTCTCCAGTCTGTGCTTTGCCTTTTTATTTTTATTACATAGGTTTTTGAAGAGCAAAAGATTTTAAGTTCAATTTATCTTTTTTGTTCTTTTGTGGATTATGAATTTTGGTGTCCTTACTTAAAAATCTTCGCCAAGTACAAGGTGTCTAACACTATCTAAGTTTCTATAGGTTTTATAGTTTTAGCTCTTACATTAAGTTCTATGTTATTATCTGAGTCAATTTTACATATGTTGTAAGTTAAGAATTTTCTTTCTTTTTTTGCACAAAGCTATTGAATGAATTGTTATAGCACCATTTGTTGAAAAGATACTCTCTTCTGATTAAATGGCCTTGGAATTTTGTTAAAAATCAATTGAACATATATGTGTGGGCCTGTTTCTGGACTGTATTCTCTTTCACTGGTCTGTGTGTCTGTCTGTGTGGCAACCACACTGTCTTTATTGCTGCAGCTGGATAGTAAGTCTAGAAATGAGGTAGTGTAAGTCATCTTTGTTCTTTTCTTAAGGAAGTTACCCCAAGACCTTTGCATTTCTGTATAGTAAATTTTAGAATCATCATAGCAGTTTCTACAAAAAGCCTGTTAGGATTATTCCAATTCATATAATGTATAAGAACCCTATAACCATGTGTTTCTAGTTACTTCTGGCTTTTGTGTTAATTTTCTCATACATTTTACTTCTGCATATGTAATGAACTCACAATACACTTTACCGGTTTTTCTTTAAACAATTGTTTTTCAAGCTGATTTAGAAAAATATCTTTTATATCCACATATAGATTTACTGTTTCTAGTGTTTTCCATTCCTTTGCTTAGATCCAGATTTCCTTTTGGTGTCATTTTCCTTTTGCTTGAAAGACCTCTTTTATCACTTTGTATTGTGCTGGTCTGCTAGCCATGCGTTCTTTTACGTTATGTATGTATGAAATCATTATTTTTCCTTTGATGTTTTCTCTCGGTGTAGAATTCCTGTTTGACAATTGTTTAATTTCAGTAGCTTAAAAGTTGTTGCTACACTGTGTTCTGGCTTGTCTTGTGTCTGATAAGTCTGCTGTCATTCTTACTTCTTCCTGCATAATTAGTGCAGCATTTTTTTTTTTCTCTAGATGCTTTTAAAATTTTCTTTCCTTTTTATTTTGAATGTTTTGAAGCAGTTTGTTTATAATGTGCATTGGTATCATTTTCTTCATTTTTCTTGTTCTTCGGGGTTCATTGAGATTCTGTAAATGAACCACGTGAGAGTTCATGCCCACCTGCATGCAGTGAGTCAGTGAGAACACACACCTCCTGCCTGAACTAGAGTGAGGTTGGGCCGCTGTGTCTCACCACATTGGCACTGATCTCTGCATCCCCTGGGGTCCAAGTGAGGTCTGGTTGCAGCGTTTCACAGTCCCAGCCTCTGGGCCTCTTTTTTCTGTCCTGCAGACCAAGCGAGGTCCTGAATGCCCACCTGCTGCCTTCTTCCTCCTCCCTCCCTGAGCTACACAGTATTGGGTGAGTTCATGACCTCATACACACACACACACACACACACACACACACACACACACACACGTGTGTATACACACACACATATGCATAATTATACTGCAGGACCACGCAAACATTAGTCTAGAGCTAATTTAATTTCTCTACTGAGGCAGTGTAATCTTATCATGTTCTGGTACTATCTTTTTACCAAATGCCTTCTTAGCATCTGCTCAGATAATAATACTATAATTCTCTATCAACCTTTTGAAAAGGTGAATTTTCTTGATAGGGTTTCTAATAATGACCATTGTTAAATCCCTGACATGATCATCATAGTAATGATTCACTAGTTATTCTTTCAGTGTATTAGAGGGGTTAACATGCTAATATGTTATTTAGATTATTTTGGTTCACGAATGGAATTGGTCTTTCCCCAATGCTTGAAATATGCCTACATGTTAATATAATTTGAGTATACAATACTTTCTTGTTAGATAACATTAGCACTCTTTCTTTCATCTTGTTTTCCTCCAAAACCACTTTGTGTCAGGCACTGTGTTGACCAAGAGAAATTCAAAGACAGATATCCTCTGGTTTCTGTCTTGGAGAAACATACTGTCCAGCAGTGGAGAGAAACAAGGAAAGAAACTTGTGCAAGATGCTGTGAAGGTGCAATAGTAGAAGCATGTACCAGGTAAGCCGGGAGTACAGAGAGCACGTTTTTGACGTTTGTATGCCCAAAACATGTAGTTGTTCAATAAATATTTGTTGAATTGAACTTGTGTTTAGAAGAAGAATTTTTAGGAGGGGCTTCTCAGGGAAGTTGGCTTTTAATATTGATAAAAAAGCGATAGGAGCCAAGTTCTTTGCTCTGAGAAGGGTGAACTACATAGAGAACTTGAAGGTAGAGACCTGATTTTACTGTAACTTTCTTTTTCATAATCAACACCTTCAATTTCAAATGGAATCTTTTTTGTCTTCAAGAATTTGTTATGACTTACACTCGTACTTAGTTTCTGAATGCTTTCCAAACCTTTTATCAAAATCAACTAAACATGGCTATGCCACGAGTTCAGCAAAATATTATGGAAAGTCATTTCGATAAATAGTTTCAATCCAGAGAAATTTAGTATGGAAATTCTTATTCTTTTATAAATAATTTTTTAACTTTTCAAATACAGTTGATTCATATAACTTGACTGCCCTGATAAAGCTAGTACCCATCTGACATCATACAGTTATTACAATATTATTGACTATATTTCCTGTGCTATACTTCACATCCACATGATTATTTTGTAACAACAAATTTGCACTACTTAATCCCTTTTCCTTTTTCACCCATCCTCCAACCTCCCTCCCATTTGGCAACCATCACAATGTTCCTTGTATCCACGCGTCTGCTTCTGTTTTGTTTGTTCATTTATTTTGTTCTTCACATTTGACACATAAGTGAAATCACATGTCATTTGTTTTTCTCTGTCTGACTTACTCCACTCAGCACAATATCCTCGAGGTCCATTCATGTTGTTTCAAATGGAAGGATTTCACTCCTTTTTATGGCCGAGTAACATTCCATTGTACAACTGTACCACCACTTCTTTATCTATTCATCCATTGATGGACACCCAGGTTACCTCCATATATTTGCGTAAATAATGCTGCAACGAATATGAAGGCTGTCTGGAAAAAATCCAGCCAAAATGCCTCTATTTTTCATATTAGATGGCTGGATACTTTCCAGACGGCCTTCAGTATGGATGCACATGTTCCTTTGAATTAATGTTTTGGGGTTCTTCAGATAAATATTTAGAAGTGGGATTAGTAGGTCCTTCTTTGGTTATAGCCTTTGTTCTAAAGTCTATTTTGTTTGGTATAAGTATTGCTACCCCAGCTTTTCTGTTTGTTTCTATTTACATGAAATATGTCTTTCTATCCCTTTACTTTTAGTCTGTGTGTGTTTTTTGATCTGAAGTGAGTCTCTTATAGGCAGCATATGTAAGGGTCTTGTTTTCTTATCCATTCATTCACCCTCTGTCTTTTGTTTGGAACATTTAATCCAAAATAATTGTTGATAGATATGTAGTTACTGCCATTTTATTATTAATTTTATATTTTTTTGTTCTTAAAGAAGTCTCTTTAACATTTCTTGAAATACTGGTATGCTGGTGATGAACTCCTTTAACTTTTCTTGTAAGAAACTCTATCCTTCAATTTTAAGTCATAGCTTTGCTGGATAGAATATTCTTAGTTGTAGATTCTTGCTTTTCATCACATTGAATATTTTGTGCCAATCCCTTCTGGCTTGCAAAGCTTCTGTTGAGAAATCAGCTGACAGTCTAATGGGAGCTCCCTTGTAGGTAACTAACTGCTTTTCTTTTGCTGTTTTAAGACTCATTCTTTGTCTTTAAACTTTGGCATTTTAGTTATGATGTGTCCTGGTATGGGCCTCTTCGGGTTCATCTTGTTTGAGACTCTTGGGCTATGTCTATTTTTTTTTTTTTTTGGCCAGGTTAAGAGCATTTTTTGGGGGTCATTATTTTACACCATAGGGGTTCCTCACTTTGTTTCCCCACCTCTTCTACCAATCTCAACATGCCTTCTCCTTAATATCCTTAGTTATAGGACTTCTCTGTTCAGCTAGACTTCAGGTGATTCTCAATGAATGTCGTTCATTAGTGGAGTTGCAGTTTTGATGTGGTCATGAGAGGATGCAAACACAGCATTTACCTACTTCACCACCTGGACTTGAAAATGAGCAATTCTTACTCTTTAATTATTGGAAATGATTTCGATTTAAAAGAAACAATTCATATGTTCTTAATAACCTGTTTATTTTTTCTTATATGTCAGTCTTTCTATTTTACCTATTTTCTTTATTCTTTTTGTCCCCGTTGGTCCTATTACGTGGAATAGGAAGGAAATAAAGGAGCGAATGTGTATTGGTCACCTGTACTGTGCTCTACACTACTGGCAGTTCACAGCAACCCTTGAGGGACATGTTCTTGTTATCCTCAATTTCTAGGCTGCACAGAGGCTTTAGGTTACTTACTTATGGGCACATGACTTAGTTATGGGGAAGCTAGAATTTGAATGCAAATGTGTCAGAGTCCAAAGGATTTGGTTTCAGAATGAAATACTGTAGGTGTTTCTAGGTATTTGTGACATACTCACATGTTTATCTCTACAGGTCTCACAACTGTTAGAAGCCAAACACATAAGAAACTCTTGGGTAGATTGATAAACATGTATATTGCAGGGCTCTATCACCAGAGACTCCTGATTCAGTTGATTACTTGTGGTTCCTAGGACTCTGCATTTTTCAGAGGTTCCTCAGGTGATTCTGATGCCCAACCAGGTTTGGAAATGAGAAATTTGTGCAGATGTCTCCCAGTGGTAGAAATTATATTGTGAATCTGAACCTATTAGTGCCTCAGAACGTTATTTCTGTCCTAGGAATTGTGTGTGGAGTCCATCCGTGTCATAAGCGATGGAACAGTTGCTGACTTGCCTGCCACAGCACCTGGAGGGCTTTGTGCGTGAGCCCAACATAAAGGTGTTATTTCTTAGTTGAGGCTCCTACTCACCCTCTTCTTCTAGGACAGCACCTCCTAACCCCGGTGGTCCATTAGAATGACAGTGCCTGGGCCGCAACCCAAACCAGTTAAATTGGAATCTCCGGGTGGGGACTGAGCAGCAATATAGTTTAAAGTACTGACTTTGTTCCTACTGTATAGTCACAGTTGGGAACATTCTTTTCTTAACTTAAAGGGAGTTTGAGTAATGGAGTTTTTCCTTCAGGAAATTGGAAAAAATGTAATTAAAAAGTTGAATATGTTATTTTATTTAAAAAAATGAAATTGTATATATTTAAAGTGTACAAAATGCCGATTTGATACATGTACATAGTGAAATGATTATTATGCTCAAGTTGACATATCTGTTCCTCACTTAGTTACCATGTTTTTTGATGAGAGCATCTAAAATCTATATGCTTCACATATTTCCAGTATTCAATACAGCATTATTAACTATAACCATCTTGCTATCCATTAAATTTCTGGACTTACTTGTTCTACACAACTACGACTTTGTACCCTTTAACCAACATCTATTTCTCGCCACCCCTGGTGACCACCATTCTACTTTCAGCTTCTGTGTATTTGACTTTTTTTTTAGGGTTTTCACATATAAATATCATGTAATCGTTTTGTTTTTCTTTCTGTGTCTGGCTTATTTTACTTAGCATGACATCCTCCAGGTTCATCCATATTGTTTGAAATGGTAGGATCTCCTTTTTTTAAGGCTGAATAATATCCCATTGGACATATATGTCATTTTTTTATCTATTCATCCATCAACAGACAGTTGTTTTCATATCTTGGCTATTGTGAATAATGCTGCAATGAACATGGAAGCACAGCTATCTGAATATTTTCTTTTATTTGTTTACATTAATGACATTTTAAATATTAAAAGGAGTCAAGGATTTTAAAAAAAGCAGTAAAGTAAAATGTATGACTTGAGCTTGTGTTCTCATCAACTTTGGTCATATGAAACGAACACAGAAATACCTGCTACTATTGCACATTCCCAGATGTGTCTTAGGTATTTAGGTCATCTAGAGGTAACTATGGATGGCGTTATAAGGAAAAGAAGTTTATAATTACTAATTTAGGCTTAATTTGATCAACTCATTTTTCTTCCATTTGTGTGCTCTGCAAATATTTCATGCCAACTGTGGATCAGACACTACTGGTTACTTAGGGGACAACTGAAAATACAACACAGTTTTTGCCTTTGTTGCTTTCTAATGGGGAGAGACAGACAGACAGACAAATGAGATAAATGTTACCATAAGTCGAGGATGTTATGAGAACACGTAGGAGAACCTAACACAAAGGTTGCAGGAATCCCCCAAAGTCTGTTATCTTGCATCACTTGGACAAAGGCAAGAGAAAGAAGGTATGGGCTAAAGGGAGTGTTTGTGACAAAGGACTAACACAAACACAAATACAACTCTGTGTGTGTGTGTGTGTGTGTGTGTGTGTGTGTGTGTGTCTGTGCGTGTGTGTCTGTATGTGTGTAAAGTTTTGGAATGATGTCTTGGGAATTAATTTCTCTTTGATGTGGTAGGAATCTTTGTAATGACTTTCACATACTATTTTTTTTTTTTTTTTGCTTTTTGGTATGTGGGTAGCTCCCCGGCTGGGAATCGAACCCAGGCTGCAGCACTGACAGCGCCAGCGCCGAAGCCTTAAGCCACTACACCATCAGGGAACTCCCTACATACTATTTTTTATTGTAATCTTGTTTCACATTATGTTATTATTCTTTGTCTAGCAATCAGTCAAATAAATAGGTAAAATTTGAATTGCCCATCCCCACCCCTCACTCTCCCATAATCATTCTTAGGGGTTGGCAGGTTGGGACTAGAATTCATATTCCCTGAGTTTCAGATTTGGGGTAAAGATCATCACACTACATTGACTCTTAGAATGAAGTGTTTGAGGCCCCTTTGTTATGTGAATAAACGTTATTATTTATTATATGTTTTCTTTTACTTCACACCTGCTGACTACACATCAAAGAGAAGTTGGTTGGCTTATTTTTTCAATGATATTGGAAGATAGCTATGCTGACTGTGATATTTTCCAAGTATTGCAAATATACTTCTTTTCATGTCCAAGTATTGCACATACCTTTTGTAACACAAAACTGCCATTAATAACCACTGAAATGCCATTTTTTCTTAATGTTTTTTTGTTGAAAATTTGAGTTCTGCTATTGACTTAAAATTATTTTTAATGCCCTGAGGATTTTCCTTCATAATGAAAGAAAAAAAAATGCCACTTAACAAGAATGGAATTGTTTCTATGAATAGATGTAGCAAAAGAATAAAGGCAATGTTAGGGTTGTCATTCTTGCCAATATCCTTTCAGGTATAGTTTGTGGACTAAATTGAGTGTGAAGGACAGGAAAAGGCTGGAGGGCATAGGTACGGGAATTCTGTGGCTCAAGATACTTCAAACCTAACTAGTGTAGGATTTTTACCAGAAATGTTTTTCTGATAATAATCTTTTAAAGTAAAGATTACCCACCAAAAGATACCCAAAAGATTTTGTATTAGATGAGACTGGAGTTGTAACTGAAGAAAAATGAAAGCAAGTCCTTTCCCTGAAATGGTCTTAGTATTTTTACTCTTTGGAAGCCTATTTGAGTGTCCTGATACATCTGTATTAGTTATTTTTTTCATTTTATTGGTAGAGATATCATTGAAAAATTAAACTGGAAACTTCTATGAAGGATGTTTTTGTTGCATTAGGAAAGGTAAAAACTCCCCTACTCTTCTGACACTTTCTCCATTGATGCTTCTAAAGTAAAGCATGTATTTTGAATACATGCAAGATGTTTAATTAGTTTTGTGTAATGTTGACTTTGAAGGTGAAAGGATATATTTCTCAGTCTTTGTTCAAAGAGGAAACAATGACTCCCTGAAAATTTTGCCCCTCCACCCACTGAAAATGAATTTCAAAAATTATTCAACCTCCAATAATGCTTGTTTATGAACATTGATCAAACCAACTTATCTGCTGGTTTAAATGTTCACATATCTTTTCCTTTCAGAGTATGACTTTTAAAAATAATGAGACATTTTTTTTTGTGATGCAACTATGAAATATTCCATTGGAAGGGATTGCTGATTGTGGAGAGTAGTACAGGGAATGCTACGTTATGACTCTTCCAGTCTTCCTTGAGACTTCCATTTGTTCGTCCTCACTTAATGGCATGATATTTTCTCAGCACGGACACTGCAGACAGAGGTGACTACTTTGTCACCCTCTCCTCGTGGGTCACATCCTGAGGGGGGAAAGAAATGCTACACACAGAAGCTGGATCTCAGAGTTTGCTCTGAGAGAGCAGTTCATGTTTGTCAGAACAAAATCAAGAAGCACGGTGGAAGTGGAGCACTGAGGGCCGGGAGTTAAGTGCCACCGCCCTCAGTCTAATGGGTAATAGAGTCATTAATTCTGCTGATTAACTTGGCCTTGGGGTTCCTGGAAATGACATCCACCTCCTTTTTTTTTTTTTTTTTAAGCTCAAACTGTGGAACGAGGGAACATAAAAAAGCAAGCTAATTAGAGAGAAGTCAGGAGAAAAAAAGCAGAGAGAAAAGAAAGACAGTTTGAGCATTAATGAGACTTGTTTGGGGAGAGAAGATGACAGGCTCTTCAAAAGCATTATTGTCAAATGTGTCACCATTTATAGATGGTGAGAGCTACCTTTGAGCTTCACGCTGATAGGTAATGATTTGAAACTATAGAAAGATTGAAAAGGTAAAAAGGGAAATGTCAGACTCAACTGGATTTTAATGAGCTTAGTATTATTATATTTTTTTCTTAAGGAAAATAGCCTGGAAAGTGGAGAAATTTCCCATTCTTTCTGTTCCTCGTTCTCTGGATTTCCGTTTCCTTCTTAGCGACTCCGTCGGCAAAGGAAATTGGGAGAGGATTATCAAAGGTCTAAACTCAAAGCTCTGGAACTTCGTGCTTTCCTGAGAAGATAGATGGTACTGACGGTAGGCAGGGCTTTGAATGGCAACTCTAAGGAGAGATGGATGGAGGAGACAGCAATAGCGCTTGTTTGTTTTGGGGGGACGTGCTGAGCAGGAGCCATCTTCACACTGTGAGATGTAACAAAGCAATCCAAAGTGATTACGCAGGTTCATTTGTCAGCATCACGGCTCCAGCTATTGCTGTGTGCAACAGTGAGATGACAAGGCATTTGCTGCTGACGGTTGGTTATTAGTCGCATTATAGGAAACATTAGAGCAGAGTAGGATACATAGACCAGGAGACAATAGCTTTCTGGGCTCCAAACTCAGCAGGGGAGCCGTGTCATTAAATTTGGTAGTGCCAATTTAATTTAAGGGAAAAAAAATCTAGAAAGAAACTTTGAAAATGAATCCTGTAACCCCATTTTTACCTTATGATAACTGTCAGGATTTCTCTCCCTGAGCTCTTAGTTATGGGTTAGTTAGTAGCTGAACACACAGGAAGGAAAACTCACATCTTTTCAGAAGAATGGAATGCTAGTGGGAAAATCAGAAGCAAATTTCAGTTTTTTTTCTAGAGACTTAGTTGTGATCCTTGAAATAATAAATTCTGATTATGGTACACTGCCCAAGAACAAATTATTCATCAGGTTTCAGGGTCAGACCAACTGGTTTACCAATGAATTACCAATGCATTCCTTCCTGAAATAAGGCACATGGATCGCTGATTTGAAAGTAGTTGCCCAGCTTATCAAGAAATGAAGAGGCTACACCCCTGTGAACGAAGGACTCGTCTTTTGTGGTCCTTCAGAGTGCACTGTCCAGCATCCACTGATTGAGATGTCTCTGAACTCACTGTGTGCATGTGTCTGGGCTTGCTAAGTCCAAATGTGTATTTTTTTTTTTTTGGTCCACTTACCTGTAAAAGGATTGTACACAGAACAGAGAGAGAGATAACCATCTGAAGAAGATCTTGAGGGCACGGAGGTTTATTTAAAAAGGGATTCTTTTGCTTAAAAACATACTTTCTATTCTAGACTTTCAGAAGATGTTAAAGCTCTAATTAATTCTCAGACCAACCCCACATAGTAGAAATTACAAGCTCATTCTATTCTTAGGTAACTGGAGGTATGGAGGTTTAAATAAACTTGGCTAATGTTGTCGTCTTTACCTGACTCGAGACTTGAAGCTTGGAAATATATTTCAGAACTTCTTTGATTTCTGTTTAAGGCACTAGGCATACGCGTCTATTAGTTTTAAATGGCTTTCCTCCACGCTATTGTAGATAAATTTTCTGCAATGGCAAGCAAGATAGAGGCAAACAAGATAGGCCTTTCCTTCAGTTCTGGGCATAGGCAAAGATCCACATGAAGCTTGGGAGGTATTTTTCCAAAGTTTGTTAGAGAAAATCAGAGTTGGTTGCAGTTGAAAAGGGTATTGTTTCTTGGGGATTGCCATTCCCCCTGAGGGCTCAGTTGAGGAATTTCCTCTTTTAAGAGGCCTTTCCTAATCACCAAGAGCTGTGCTAAGTATCTCTCTTTGTGCTTTTGTCATTGCACTGAGCACATTTTATTAAAATTATTCATTTACATGGCTGCTGCTTTTTATTGGAGGACACAATACTAAGAGAAGTAAGTACAAATATTTAAAATGGTTGACCTTTCAATAGAACTTTAAAGGAAGAAACAATGACTTAGAGCAGCGGTGTCCCACCTTTTGGCTTCCCTGGGGCACACTGGGAGGAGAAGAATGCTCTTGGGCCACGCATAAAATACAGTCACGATAGCTGATGAGCTAAAAAAAAAGGCCCATGCATAATTGTCGACATGTTTTAAGAAAGTTTATGACTGTGTTGGGCTGTAGTTGTCCTGGGTTGGGCAAGCTTGGCTTAGAGAAATCTGAGTCAATCTCAGTCTATCATATTCTTCCTATTCTTTGTCTTTTAAGTTCCCTCCCCTCTCCCCGCTTCCCTTCTGGTCTTTTTCACAGAAAGTCTTAAGGATCCTATACATGTTCAATGCACCCCCTCCCCTGCCAGTCATTGACTTTGAAGTGCCGTCTAAGTTATCGAACAGAATGTATGCTTGTAAGGGCAAATTTTAGTCCTTTGCTAGTTATTTCGTCTGTCATAGCCATGCTGTAGAATATTTTGAGAATGTTTGTTGGGAAGAGAAAAGACTTGATTTTGGAAGTGATCAAGATTGTTTCCTGTAAGGAAGGAAAAATGGAGGTCTGAACATTGCCTTTTTTCTGCATTGCTTTCATGGGGTTTTAAATAACTTGCTGTTTTAGCTGGGTGACTTGGGTGGCATTCGTGAGGTGCAGGGTGGTTTACATCTCCCCTCCTGTGTATTCCCATTAGATTTTCCACAGCAGTCCTACGAACCTGAAAGGATGGGTTTTCAATTCCTATTATTACAGGACAAGAGGATTCTTGGCTTCACATCGGAAAGAGTTCAAATGTGAACCGATAATAGAGTTGAAAGTTAGAGTTAGTTGATGTAGCAGAGAGTACATTAAAAAAATAAAAGGCCATCTCTCAGATAGAGTGACTGGTGTCTCTAATCGCTGGTGGAAGAAGACCCTCTCCATCGCCCAGGCCAGGGTTTCTATGTGTTTTCATTTCCATGGAAAATTCATTGGGATGGGGAGAAAGGAGGAAAGAAGAACAATGGTAAGTTTATCTTCAGCTTCTGCAAGATGTAAGAAGAATAGGAGTAGGTTTGTCTTTAAATCATTTAAAGCACAACCTGTGCTTTCTTTCGGTGGGCTTAACTGTAGGGATGGTCATGTTGGACTCTCTAGTCTTTCAGTAGTTTGCTCTATGTGCTTGAATAATGTCTGCCTGAGTTCTGTGTCTTGGAACATGTGGGCACAGACTCGGAATGCAATCTCATGGTTTCTTCTGTGAAAATAGTCCTTGGGCCTTTCCTTATACTACTGTTGTGCAGATGAGCACAACAGAGAGTCTCATCCAAGGGCAGGCAGGTGGCTGCTTGTGACGGCTGGTGGGGCTGATACCCAACCCATAGTCTTCCTGCGCCATTATTACTTCTGTTATTTCAGTCTAGACACCAAAATGAACTCTTCAATTTGCCTCATGTTTACTAAATGTCATGGTATTATTATGATTATTGCACCAGGAGCTCCTCAGAAAAGGGTACTATAATACATAAACAAATCTTAAACCTTCACTTTTAAATGGCTATTCTTAAAGGTAGACAAGCTCTTCCTTCTCAAAGTGTACAGATGTTCAATTGAAGAAATAGATGACACCTGATTTAGGAGGAGCTCCAGGTGACTGGATAGAAACCTGTGTATAATTTCAGTTCGGAGAGTAAAAGAAAAAAAGTATTTTCTAAAAGTAGTTATGAGAGAAGAATGCCATCTTGACCATCCTAAACGGAGGAAGTATCTTAATGACTCGAAGTCCAAGCGAATTGCCAGTGTATCTGTGAGAGTATAAGTATGCGTGTGTGTTTGTGGATATGTAAGATTTGCCAAATTTTTGCCAGTGGTGCTAAATCGGAGAGCTATTGAGCAATCACAGTCGGGGTTCCGGGGTTTCTACAGCTGGAATCCATGCAGGTGCAGCTTTCTGGTCGCTGGCCAGCATTATTTTGTAACGCTGCTGGCAGTAACCACTTTTAAATAGAAACATGATTGCACTTTCTTTTAATATTTCTCTCTTCTATTTTTTACCCCTACTGTAAATCAGCCCTGCTCTGAGCATGAAGTCCTTGCCAAGGTTTCGGGTAACAGCTTAAGCCCACTGAGCTGAGCCTGTTTTCAGTGCTTGGAAACACAGTGTGTGTAAGTTTACTGTGGTTGGTGTAGCACCCATGACTGAGTGAAAAAATATTAAACCATTAACCACACACAACAAACTTTTCTTAGGCCTTTGTGACATTTGGAGATGAACTGTTTCACTACTCCCAAGGCCATGGGAGGTAGCAGGCATGTGTCAGCTATGTGACCAAATGAAGAACAGCCTCTCTCTTCTGGTTTGCTCTCTGACCCTGGAGGACTCTGCGATAAATGAAGTCATTGGGAATGAAATGAATGCTTCTTCAGAGGGAGCTCACACTTAGGTAAACCTTGCTCTGTGCTGGGCACCATACTAAGGACCTTACATAGATGGATTCATTTAACAGTTTTTTTGGGGGGGTGGTTCCCCGGCTGGGGATCAAACCCAGGCCGTGGTGTTGAGAGCACCGAAGCCTAGCCACTGCACCACCAGGGAACCCCCCTTGATGGATTAATTTAATCCTCAATACCAGCTCTATGAGGAAGGTGCTGTTCTTAGGTGATTTTATAAATGGGAAAACTGAGAAGTTAAGTAACTTGCCCAAGCTTACCTAGGTCATGAGTGGAGGAGCCAGGATTTGAACACAGAGACTAACATCAGAATCTGTGTTCTTAACCAGTTGGCTATGTAACATTCCATTTTGGACGTTTGAGGCGTTCTCATTTCATGCCATGCCAAGCCAAGATCAGCCTCTCTGCTCTCTTCATGCACTATTTGTGTACATATCTGTTTGGCTAAATGGACCTTAAATTGTTGAGGGTAAGGGAAAGATTTTTAATTTCTATATCTGTCCTTGCTATCATGAACTGGACTTTTCTCTATTAAGTATTTCACAAGATACCCCAAGCAGATATTTTAGGGATTTAAAAAGATTATGCACCACAATGTTTGATAGTGGTGCAGAAGATCAAAATAATTAAGAGATTTGTTTAAAAGACTTAAAATGCAGTAACTGCAACATAAAGAGAATTATCCAGTGTGTCAATTTGTAGCACAAGTCCCAGAGGACCAGGGCTCATGTAAAGTTTCTTGCTTGGTTTTAAACAGACCTAATTGAATTCTCTGTTCTTTGTAACACAAATGCAAGCAGATCGTGTCTACGCAGGAGGATGCATCCTGAGCAGTTCTCCTTGGTGTTGGACAAGATGATCCTTGGCTTTGAAATAAACCCTATCTTCAGCTAGTTCCCTTGGAACTGAGCTTTGCCCAAGAGATACATTTTCATTTAGTTCTTTGGGACACTCATTATAAGCCAGTGACCCATAGGGAATAATATATTTTACAAAACAGCTAGTTCTTGTTCCTGGTTCTGTGGCCTTAGGTATAACTTGACATGATTTTCCTACCTGTTGTGGCTAGATGGCCTTATAAAGAGGCCATCGGGGCTGCCCTTTGCTTGTAAGCCATTTGAGATGCCAAACCTCTATCAGAACCTGCTGCTCTCATTTTTGGGTAAAGTTTTATAATTGTAAAGTACTCATCCAAAGTGAAAGTTAAAAATGGGAAGTTTAACTTAATACTGTATTAGTCAAAGGAACAAATTGGGAGGTAAGAGTGATTTTAGTCCCGCATTCTCCAGTGATTAGCTATGTGACTAGCTAGGTGATCCTGAGGAAATCAAGGCGGGCTAAACTTCCTTCCTAATAAAACCCAGGAGTGGAATTAGACAATAGCTTTTCACTTCTCTTCTCTTCATCTAGTTTTAGACTGTGAGAAGGACTCTTCCCTGAACCCTGCTTACCACCCCCCTCCACCCAAGATCTTGAAAGGAATAAAACTACAACAGGAAACGTAAACTTGGATCTCTTCCTCCCTTCCTCCCTCCCTCCCTTCCCTCCCTCCCCTCCTCCCTCCCTCCCTCCCCTCCTCCCTCCTTTCTGCCTTTTCTTATAAGCAAAGAATGAGTCTTAGAGTGGAACTGTTCGTTGGAAGCATCAGGAGGGGGTTGATTGGGTTCATAGGTAGAAATTGACATTTTGGATTTTACGTTTTAGCCTGCCATAAACTGACCTGAGAGTTAGAAGTTGTGAGAATGTTTCTTCCTCTCCTGGAGGGTTTTTGAATGTCTCAAGAATGCCTGCCTGCTTATGGTCACGAAGGCTCCTAACTGTTTTTCTTTGAAGCGGTGTTCGTACCCCTTTTATTCTACCTGCAAGCCGATACGATTTACCTGTGTACGTTCGTGCTGCAAATCCTTGTACTCCCCGTGTGACTGCAGATTAGCAGCTTCACCATCACCTGGGAGCGTGTTAGGCCTGCAGACCTACTGAATCAGAAACAGAAGTTTAACAAGATCCCCAGGTGATTTGTTTGAATGTGAATGTTCCAGATGTACTGCTCTAGAAGACCGAGCTGGTTCAAAGAACATTCCTCTCTTTCTTAACATCTGAGTGTTCTTTTTAATGGGGCGCTACCTGGAACAGAATTTATTGGTATGCTAGAAACTCAGATCCTGAAGCTTAAGTCCTCCCCTAAAACAGACCATGCTGCTGGGGAGAGGGGATGTAGCGTTACGTTGGGCACGTTAGGATGCTAGCTTCCCAGGCTGGCACAGGTCCTCAGCACAATTAGGCTCCCATTTTTCAGGAGTTAATGGACTCAAGTTGCACATAGAAAGGGGTGGCCAAGAAGGTGGGATTGTGGAGGCAAGCTGTGGGCGTGAGGGACAGTCACAGGATCCAGTGCTTTGCAGCTAAGATTAGAGATGAAAAACCACGTGTAATGCAACACATAGACGAGGCACTGTACAGTTGTACATCTGGAACCTATGTAACCCTTGATAACCAATGTCACCTCAGTAAGTGTAATAAAAATATTAAAAAAAAATTATGTGGCACTTAAAAGCCATTACCACCCCCTCCCCCTGTCATAAAAACCTTTGATTGTTTATCAGCAAACCTTGTAGGACATCATTACCTTCCTTCCCTTGTGATCCATGACATGTGTTCTAAATGAGAAATAATGGGAAAGGTGCTGTTCTCCTGACTCTAGTTCCAGATTTCCTCCTTTTCCTTTTTTTTATCATCACTTTGTCAGATATACAATGTCTCTTGGTGCTTCTGGGCCCTGAACCTATCTGTCAAGTGTCCAGTGATTTTTCTCTCCCACTCCTCATTGCCTTCCTTCACTCCTAAAATCTGTTCTCCCTTTTTTCTCAAATTGTGTCACGTTAAATGATTCACAAGGATGAGAGTCTCTTTTTTTCTGGAATATCTGAATTTTAGCAACAAGAACAAAAACGAAATCCTGTCTTTCTCCAAGGAACTGTCTCTGCTGGGGTCCTTTAGACACCAGTCCAGGTGAGTGGAGGGGAGAGTACAAAAGGAGGGAGACAGCAGCAACTTGCTCCACATCGCCCTGATGTCACCCTCGTACTTGGGCTGTGGGTGAGAACAAAAGTTACACTGGAAGGTCTTAGAAGTATAAGGAACGCCATGTTTAGACCGACGATGGTCACTGTAGGACGATAGGCTTTTGTCCTTGGACCCCGCTTAGTATCAGAAGATGAAAGGCCCTAGGCAGAGTAAGGAGGTGAAGTCGGTGGGGAAGCTGGCCTCCCAGGACGCTGGGAGTGAGACTCAGGAGCAGTCAGAGGCCCATGGGACGGGCTCTGTTGTCCCTGGCTGCTGCTGAACTTGGCTTGAGGACTGGGTGCTATAGGAGGGGTCATCATTTCCATCAATGACCTAGCGATGGTTGGTATACGCTTGTTTATGTTTTCTTCTTTTGTCCACTTGGGTCTGGCAAAACCCTTCCTGGGGCAGGCAGGACGTTGGCACGTGCCGCTCCCTGAGAGGGACTCTGGGGTTCATGGAGACAGCGGCATTGGCCTCTGCTCCTGTGGCCATGTTGCCTCCAATAAGTTTGTAAGCTCGGCTACATTAATTGGGATCTCAATCTAATCTCACCGCGGAGCTGTGTTTGTGGCTTCTTCCGCCTGCCATCTCATGGCCATCTGAAGGGCTGAAGTCTTTCGTCTTGGAAGAGCTCTAGCCATGGGTGTGATAAGTTTCCACATTCTTAAGAGATAGCTGATGTGTATGTAGCATTTCTGCTGCACTGAGTAATATCTAAATGATTTAACTCAGGCACCATGTGAGGCGAGTGCTGCCCCTGTTTTACATCTAAAGAAACAGATTTGAAACCTTGCCTGGATTCCCGGGACGTGGTAAGGTTGTTTGATTCAGCCACGTTGTTTCACTCCGAAGTCCACGCCTGAAACCTCTGTGCCACTCAAATAAGCTCATGGTTTAACATACGCTTTCTCTGTTGGTGCAGAACATTTTCTCCCATCATGTTAATGTACTAGTTCCATTAACACATTACAGCAAGAATAGCTTAGTCCGCGTCATTTCAGCTCTCTCCAGGGTCAGTCCTCATTTAGTTCTTCACCTGCCCGTCTGTGGACACTACAGGTCTGAGAAGTTATCAGGAAGGTGGCTGTGGCGATCAGAAACCCTCTCAGTGCTGTTTCTCGTTTTGATTTTTGTAAGCAGTTATACCCTTCATCCAAGGTTAATAAAGTCCGTAGTGTTTATTTAATGGCTCATTTGGCTTGCGGACTACTTGAACATCTCTATTGGATACATTTCTTAATAAACAAATTTGAAGAAAATGTTTTATATTATCCATTCAACAAATATTTGAGTTTCTACTTTTTCTTTTCTTTCTTTGTTTCTTTTTTTTGGTAAGACTTTGTGTTGGGAGCTATGGGGCATGTGAAGTTTGGTCCAAAGTGTGTGTCAACTTGACTGGGCCACAGTGTATGTGCGTTTGTCCGTGAGGGTGTTTCTGTGTGAGGTCAACATTTGAATCAGTGACTGAATAAAGCCAGTCGCACGCCCTGGGGTGGGGGTGGGGGCCTCACCCAGTCAGTGAAGACCTAAGGCCTGCTTGGGCTGGGACATTGGTCTTTTCCTACCTTCGGATTCTCACTGACAACGGAAGCAGTGGCTCTTCTCGGGTCTCGAGCCTCCCTTGGGGCTTTGAACTACGTCATCAGCTTTCCCGAGTCACCAGATTGCTGACCACAGATCTTGGGATTTCGCAGCCTCCGTGATCACGAGCCAACTCCTTATGATATATTTGTTTGTATGTATATCTCCTGTTGGTTCTGCTTCTCTGGAGAACCATTTCTAGCAGATCAGGTGATACAAACACACCTTTCAAACACATCTCTGTCTCCCCCCGCCTTTTCTTGGTAAACAGTCGATATACTCACTGTATAAGTTTAAGGTGCACAGCATGACGGTTTGATTTCTACATATTGTGAAATGATTACCACAGTAGGTTTAGTTAACATCCATCATCTCATATAGATATACTAAAAAGAAAAGAAAAAAAATTTCTCCTTGTAATGAGAACTCTTAGAATCAACTCTCTTTTCTATATATCATCAACAGTGTTAACTATAATTACCATGTTGTACATTACATCCCTAGGCCTTATTTATCTTGTAACTGGAAGTTGGTACCTTTTCACCACCTTCCTCCAATGTCCCCTCCCTGTAGTAACCACAAATCTGATCTCTCAGTTTGGTGGCTTTTTTTTTTTTTTTTTTTTTAATATATCTGTTTCTATGGGAAGTGTCTGTGCTTGTAAGCTAACTGCTAACAATAGGCAGATGAATTCCAAATAGGTTTTGTTTAATCAATCCTGTAGATATGTCATTTAATAAGTCAGTCTGAGGAAAAGTATAATATCAATAATAATTGGACACACTTCAGTCAGTACATTGGACAAAAACCTCTTCATAGGCATCTTTTTGTGAGCGTTGTGACAAGTCTGAGAATGGAAGACAGTAATTCCATTGTTTTCTGAGCTTCAAAAGGGAGGAAGATGTTAGTAAATGCCAACGGCCAGGCCCCGGAGGAACAGTCACTGTCGGCTAACTGATGGCAGGGCCCGATATTCTCTGGGTTGTGCGAGATGATTCCATGTACCCAAGTGCGACTACAGCGGAGTAGTTTCTCTATAAGAAGAACAGAAAAGGAAATGTATTTTATGGGCTGGGAGTTGACTTTTTTCTCATCAACATTGGTCCTTCCCTCTCAGAATCTTCCATCTTATTATAATACAAGGGCTGTCCAGAAAAAAATCCAGCCATAAATGCCTCTGTTTCGTGTTACATGGCTGGGTACTCTCTGGACAGACCTCGTATTTACTTTTTTAATTGAGTAGAATTTCACATAACAGAATAGTAACCATTTTAAAGCAAACAATTCAGTGGCATTTGGTGCATTCAAAATGTTTTGCAACCATCATCTCTCTCTAGTTCCGAACATTTTCATCGCCCCAAAGGGAAACCCTGTGTCCCTCAGGTAATTGCTCCTGGGTCCTCCCTTCCTCCCAACTCCTAGAAACTATGGATTTACCTATTCTAATATGGATTTAAAATGATACTTTTTTTTAAATAAGGAAAAGCTTACGGACAAGAATGCAAGTAACGTAATTGAAGATGTAAATTCAGCTTATATATAGTTTGATATTTATTGCACATACTTGTAGAATTCTTGGGTAAAGGACAAACTGTACCTGTGAATCCAGCCCTCTTCACACTGTGGCTTGGGAGACTTTTTCAACAACACCTGGCAAGACAGGGAGGCTTCTGTGGCACATCCTCCCAAGGCGAAATCACAGGGAGCGGTGCCCTTTGGGCGCCCGCCTAGGCCGCGCTCCGGCAGCCGGACGGGTCAGCACGCTGCACACACCTTCAGCGTGGAATCACACTGCCTCCCAGCCACTTGTCGAGATTAGTCCAGAACTGGGCAAGCTGGCGGTGGGTTTTATGTGACGACTGCTTTCTCTTTCTGACAGACTCTTCCCATGGTCTTTTCCTCCTTGGCCATCAGCTAGCACAGTTGAGTGTTAGGTCAACTCTTTTGTGTATCTCTTTGCTCTGTTTTAAATTAAATTCAAACAGTCGGAAATCTGACTGCGGAGGGCCATAGGCCTTTCAATGCACGTGGATGCTTGAACGTGCCCGTCATTGCTCTGTTTTCCAAGCTGGGTGGCTGGGAATAGCTGGGGGACGTCCTGTTATTTGCCTTACTTCACAACCTAAGCATCAGGGACAATTGGTGTTTAGGGGCAATTTTCATAGAAGAGGAAGAGGTTGGGAAGTGGCCAGTACTCACTCTGCAGAAATGTTTCTTGAAGATTAGGGAGGGAAGTGAGTGTTCTTCACAGGCCTGTGGGATGGCCACTTATGGGACGGACTTGGTAACCTCTGAGCCTCTCTCCATGTAGGCACGTGGAAAACCACCCATCTCACGTGGGGGGAAGGGGCTCCTGCTTCGTAGCATAGTGTGTGCTGGACACTCTGCATCTTTTTCTTTTCTTTTTTTTTTTTCTTTCTGGTATGTGGGTAGCTCCCTGACTGGGAATCGAACCCAGGCCGCAGCGCTGACAGCGCCAGCACCGAAGCCTTAAGCCACTACACCATCAGGGAACTCCCGACACTCTGCGTCTTAAGAGCACGCTTTTCTCAGAGAGAATGGATGTCTGGGGATTCCTCCCCAAAGTACCAGCTTCTCTCTTCCCTTTCCCACACATCTGAAAACCACTGCAGGTGGGTATAGTCAGTTCCTTTACCCACTGAATCCGCCTCCTTGTCATTTCTGTCTGGCTGTTTTTTTCTCTGCACAGAGGAAGGCAAATGGTCCTTCTCACTGTCTCTCTTCTGGATGTAGGAAGAGGGACATGATGTCCTTGAGAGTCTTCTACTGGTGCAGCCTCACCAGCAAGGACGAAAAGTGGGTCACTTCCTTCACTGCTGGGCTAGTCAGGCCACTCAGGTGGCTTAAATTTATATTAGCCACAGCAGGTGTTGACTCACACCTATTATAGGGTGGTCAGCTGTAACTGTAAACATTTTCTTCCACGTATGTGTGTTGATAACAAGATACCTGACTTTCCCATGTATTTTACAGTTCACAAAGTACTTTTTTACATTTTATTTGATATCGACAATAATTCTGAGACAGAAGTGTGGATATTATTATATGTATCTTACCGACAAGGAAACTAAGACTCAGAGAACTTTGGTGGTTCCGTCAGGAGGACCAGCACGTCCCGTACCGAAAGAACACAGGTTTTCTGAGCCGCTAACTTATTTTTAATCATGGCTCTATCTTGGGAAAGGATCGCCCGGTTTACGTCCCCCTAACTTACCCTTGTACGTTTGATTTTCTAGAACCGAATCTTACTAGTTTTAATGACAATGATTTTGCAAGGGAATAACATCAAGGACACAGGACGATGTTTTCCAGAAACCACCTTAAAATTTACTTGAGGGAGAACAAGTAAATTTGTCCACCTCCAGTATTCCTCCTTGTAGTATTTCCTGATTGCAGTAAACGTAGTGCATTACATCTGTGAGTTCTTTCCTTTCTTTCTTTTTTTTTTTTTTAGATTTAATTCTGGGTACCTGAACTTATTTAAGTATCTGATATACTCATTTTAATTTCCCAATTTTTATGTTTTCATTTCTTTCCATCCAGCTTGCTTCTACCTTTTTAAGTTTAAAGGTAAAATCTGCATTAAAAGACTCCAGCTGTGAGTCACCTCTTACTAAACGACTTGTATTCCTTCAGACAGTTTCACTTTTGTTTCTGTCCTTTTCCCCTTCATTCCAGTCCTCACCATACGTCTGCCATCACGTTCATGGCTTCTCATATGTGCACGTAACTTCTTCCTGCAGTGTGTAACACTTAACTACATTCAAATGTGAAAATGTACACGACACAACATAATGAAAACTTTATGCCTATAGGAAACATGATTTTAAGAATTTTCAGGTGATTATAATTGGGTTGCACATTGTGTTATTAAATGAAACACTAGAGAAGTTGATGGAGTGTTTTAAGTCTCATTTGAAAAGCAATTCACTTGATGTAACTTGGAAAAAATTAAACACAAAAAAGTTATCTGAGAAGATATATAACACGTTTAAAGGGTCTTTGTGGGAAAAAATATCTATTTGCTGTATTTGAGGATTGGCAGTGAAGCTTGAAGGGCAAAAGGATATAGGTTTAGACCTTTGGATTTAAACTCTGGGTTCTAAATTTGCGGCAACACTGAAGCGTTTGAAGTTTGTTTTGGCTTCAGAAATGCTCAGTTTTGCAAAGTCTGTGGTTTTATTGTTATCTACCTCTAACTTTCACATCCATTACCATGAAAGGAGAGGAGAATTTTGCTATATTCTTACCCTGGCTGAGAAATAATTTAGGGAAAAATGTAAATTTCTTGGAAAACAATTTTATGCTTTTGAGTTAAGGGAAGATATTTTGCAAATGTCCTGACCAAAAACACGAGGACCCCAAACTTTACATAGATAAATGTCTGCATACCAGCAATCAAGACCTGTGGTTACATAAAACACTTGGGCTAAGTTCTTATGTAGAAGATTGCATTCCTTTTAGATTAGTGTGAATAGTTTCCTGCTTAATGTTCTATTTAATGTGGCTGACAAATGGTGGAAAGTTCTTAAAGTATATACCATTTGAATTTTATTATAAATAAATTTATAATAAAATTTATAAATAAATATTATAAATGCTTTATCACATTTATAGTTTACAAGGTAAGTGTGGTTCAATTAACCAACACTTCACTTATTCCCAAGAGTGCGTGTCATCAGAGCAAATGTGAGGACCAGGGCATCAGTCTGTCCCCTTTTCCACAGTGAAGGCGACTGCATTCTAGCACCGTAACCGATTGTATTCTCTAAAGTATTTGTGTTGTGTGCCTCTACTCAGAACTTGCAACAGACTTGACCTTGCTAGTAGGAAAGGAAGTCAACATGCAATAAATCAAAACCAAGTGGTAGTGATAGAGAATGATAATAATGATGAAAAAGAGGCCACACTTTGAGTTGTTCTAAAAAATTGGTTTTATAAAACAAATTTGGACATTGCCCGTCGTGCAATCTTGGAAGCTCTGGTGGCCGTGTCTGCTCCCCTTGCCCCAGGTGACGAGCCCAGCCTCTGGTGAGTCAAAGGGAAGAGGAGCATGGCTGTGGAAGGCCCTGTAGCCCGAAGAGCCTTTATATCGAGGATGGAGCGTGCCCTCTGACGGGTGCGGGAGGAACACGTGTAAATGTCTATTTTTCTCTCAGATTTTTTTTTCCCCCAAGACAAAAGTCTAAATGCCACAGTGATGTGAAGATAGAGGAAAACAGAGCCTAAATAAACCCCGCTAATGCTGGGGAAGCCATTGTCCATGCACCTTGGCTCTGGCTAGCTCACAAGTCCCCGCTTTTTTGTGATCCCGTTAATGACTCAGGTTTCCTCTGGTCCCTCTCTCACGCTCACCCCCTGCCTCTGATGGCTATTGATGCCTTCCCCCACAGTGCATCGGAGCAGTGTCCACTCGGACTTCCTTAGTCAAGGGTGGAATCTGAGCACGCACGCTCCCACGGCTTTCCTCTACATGTCCCTTAACTCTGTCCCCGCCTTGCCCCAGGTTTGTGTTTACAGGCGCTCACAGGCCGTTCTGCAGGCCGTCTCTGCTCCCCGGCCCCTTTATTGCAGCAACTGCTATCACAGTGTTTCTTTCTCACGACACTTGGAAGCCAGTTCGCTGGAGTGTGCAGTGAGGCGAATTGCCACTGCTTCCTGCTGTTCGCGTGATAGATAGGGCCATCAAATGGGTGCGCCGTGGTTATTAGGCTGAGATTCGGCTCATACGGAGCTGTATTGATTGGTGTTGGTTCAGTGCTTGCTACACATTTTATCAATTGACCTTCCAGATTGTATCCTGCTTTTGCTGCTTTTCCTTTTAATTCTACTTTATCTCCAGTTTTGTGGCTCCTAATTTTCCTTGGGTTGATTTCTCCTAGTATTTCTTCAGTTTTCTATTACCCAGAAAGGCCTTTCTAATGAAACTATATTTTCCCCCTCACGACGCTTGTTTACTTATTTACCTGGGTTAGCCTTCATGATTCTGGCATATCACTTCTGTCCTTGGAGTTTCCAAGTTGTAAAGTATTTCTGACTGCACACAGAACTTTTGCAGAACTTTCTAGTCCCTCAGACTGACTGTCAGAGCTCAGCTGAGGATAAGTTGGTTGCATCAGTCTGGAGCTGATAACCTCAGGGCACGGAGTGATAGAAGGAGGGGAGGGAGGGCTGGAAGTTCTCCGTGTTCCTCTAGGTAAGGCCGTCTTTCCACTTTCGAAGTTCTCTCTCTCTCTCTCTCTCTCTCTCTCTCTTTTCCTCCTGTGAATGTTCTGGAAAGTTCCTTTTCAAATGTTTTATACAAAAATATTAGACAATGAAACAAAATAGCTGTGGGAAGTAGGAACGTTTTGACTGCAGAGCTGGGGAGGGGAGGGCATGAAGAGAAAGAGGGCGGGGGATGGACGATGGAAAAGGAGAAAACGCAGGGAAATGTCAAGAGAAGAGGAAAGGGCAAAGCTGTTGAGAAGGTACGCAGAGAGAGACAGATGTGCTTCCTGTGTAGGAGGCTCGGTGTGTTTGGGTTGTGAGTGGATATTTCTAGAAAGAAGGTAACGGGGTGAGAGTCAAGGTGGAGAGGGGCGGGGATGGCCAAGTAAACGTTGGAAAAGTTAGATTAACGTATTTTTATAGATTGTAAACCCACCAGAGAGAGCAAATGTTTAATATACTGCTGAGTACCTTGTCAAGTGCCCTATAATTAATATTAATTCCAGACGTCATCTTTTAAAATCACAGGAAAATCTCTGTATTTTAGCAACAGTATTGTGACACTGAATTACCTTTGATCAGCCATTTTTCTAGAGTTTGATGCTGATGGTTTTTGCTTTTGTTTCCCATAAGAGCAGGACTGAAATAAAATCTATGAACACTTGTCCTTGGACGCGAAGCAGACATTGTCTGACCCTTTTGTTTAAAAGGCCCGAAGGTTTCTTATGGCTGTTTTGTGAACAGGGTGGTTGTGTAAAGTCATTGCCACCTGAATACTTTTTATTGGCCCAAATGGAATAAACACTTCCTTTGACGTCCCACGTCTGCTTACCTGAAATTAATTTTTGAGTCAAAATTGCTGAGTACCAATCCCAATGCATGGGTGAGGGGTGCACGTCATGAGGCTGAAGGGTCTGTTCTTTCTACAGAAGCATTACTTTTTGAGACTGAGCATAATCTAGGAATAAGAAAATGTCCCCTGTCTCTGTCACACCCCCATATAGGGAAAAAGTTCCTCCCTGCCCCACAACCATCAGCCCAACTCCATGTATATAACCTTATATTCCTTCATAATATCCCTGTGAAGTCGTTAAGAGAGAGTCTCGCTGAGTGGTCCACATCATAAGACCCAGATGGGGAACTGGGACACTATTGGTTGTCACTGGTATTTTCTAGTGTTTTGGAGGGGATCTTGGGGGAATCTTTGAGCTCTGTAGGCCCAAAAGTCCTTCTCAGTTCATGCTTGGGGCAGCCATGGTTTAAGGGCTGCTACATGGAATTTTCTTGACCAGGGCTCTTGACCTATGCATTTGGCCCTCTCCTTTCATTCCAGGGGTGTGGAGGTGATGATTCATCATGTCTCCTTCTTTCGGTTAACACCTCTTGAAGAGAAGGGATGGCAACAACTTTCTTCCTGTTTCCTCCTGAGTTTGCTTACAGCTTCTCTCAGTTACTGTATGCTTTTGTCAACTTGAAGAGCTTTTTCATGCCTTTTATTTCATTCCTCTTAAACATTGGCTATAATGATCATAATGACTTCTTTTGCCATTGAAACTGCAGGTAAACCATTTTTATTAATATGTCAGAACATGGATGTGATATTCACGTTTTTTTTTCAGGTTATTGAGAATAAGTGACATATACCATTATGTTAGTCAAAGATGTACAACAGAATGATATGACTTATGTATATACTGTAAATGTCACATTGTTGGACCTGACAATTTTTCATCAGATCTGGTTTGTGGAGACCTGAGGCTTAGCAAAGAATAGTTGAGAATATCTAGACCACGCCTCCTCATGCCAAAGCCTCCGGGAAAGCCTTTGATCACAAAACAGCTTCACCTTGGGAAGGTACCCATGGATTTACCAAAATACTCAACGAGGAACTTATGAGAGTGGCTTGTTTTCCCTAAGCTGGGGGTGGGTGTATGGGGGTGTAGACTACCTAGCAGGGGTTGGAAGCTATTCATCAATAAGGCCGAGGTTTTTCCTCCCTTAAATTAAAGCCAATTCATGTTCAATGACTGGAGTCAGCCCTGTTGAACAACACAGGGGGCGGCAGCTCACGACTTGCTGCCACTGTCGTCACTCAGACTGCTCTGAGGACACACAGGCAAACCAAAAGCCATCTGCAGGTCATGATCTACTCCTTTGCATCACAAGAAAGTTAATCTTGCTAGAGTTTTGAAACTAGTCAGCCACATAGATGCTTTCTTGTTTTTATAACCCAAGTCCTCAGATTCGTGTTTGAGCACAGGACCCAGAAATGTTGTAGAGATCAGGGTGTGCTATGTTCTCAAGCTGTGTGTTTTTATTTCACTTACATTTCCTCACTGGGCACTGCTGTGATTGAGTGGAATTTGTTCAGAGTTATTTGGTGATAATGAGGGCATACTAGTGGAGGCCTGATTGTTGCTTGCTTTATGGTTGGTTCCACATTCCAAACTAATAGAATCTTTGGGAAAAATGGTAAAAAAACAGATAAAAGAGATTTATATTTTTCTTTATAGCATTAACATAACATTGCTATTACACTTCCACTTATCAAAACCATGTTTTTAAATATATGATAATAAGATTACTAGTAAATGTATTTTTATTGCTGAGATAAATAATTCCTTATAATGTGATGGGAATACTGCTAGTTACTCCAGATATGATATCACACACTGAAATGACAGGTTGGATCCCTACTAAGGAAGTCAGTGCAATTCTATGAAGAAAGGATACAGATAATGGACCTCTGAATTCTTTCCAGGTCTTACAGTTCTGAGACTCAGGCCAGAACCATCTCTAGTACATATGAAATGAATTCAGTAGTAGGGATTATCTTTTCTTAAAGTCACTGTATTTTCATATTGCATCACATGACCTGTTGGTAACTAAAAATGCTGTTTAAGAGCTAATTTCACTCCATGCTGTGGCTGTAACACATTTATAAAAAGCATTTCAGTTGTTGAAAAATGACCACGTGTCCAAGGAGTTGTGGTGGAGCATCTTAGACATTTTTGTAAGAAAAATGTAACAGTGCTTCTTACACTGTTTTTGACTTTTAAACTTTTTTGTTTTGTTTTGTTCATTCATTTATTTTGTTCTTTAGATTCCATGTATAAATGAGACCGTATGGTATTTGTCTTTTTCAGCCTGACTTACTTGACTTGGAAACTTTCACAGTAATTGTCATCATAACATAAAGTATTGTGATGGTTAATATTATAGATAACTTGTTGATCAGATATTTGGTTAAATGTTACTTTGGATATTTCTGTGAAGGTGTTTTTGGATGAGGTTAACATTTAAGTCAGTGGACCTTGAGTGAAGAAGATTACCCTTCATTATTGTGGGTGGGCCTCATGCAGTCAGCTGAAGTCTTTACTAGAACTAAGACGGATCTCCCACCAGCAAGACGGAATTCTGCCAGCCGACTGCCTTTGGATACAGATTGCAACTCTTACCTGAGTATCCAAAGTGTCCACCCATCTTGCAGATTTTAGACTTACACTTCCATTATTGTGTGAGACAATTTCTCTCTCTCTCAATCCTACACACACACACACACACACACACACACACACACACACACAATTTTGGTGGTTTTGTTTCTCTGGAGAATCCTGACTAAAATATGTATTGTTAGAACTGAAAAGAAACTTGAGGTCATCTAGTCCGTTTGTTTTTAACGATGAGGAGTAGTGACATCCAGAGAAACAGGTAACTTACCTAAATTATCTGGCTAAGCAATTGCCTGTCCCACAGCATGTACTTGTTACATATATAAATAAAGCAATCCTAAAGAAGCAGGTTGTAATAGAGAGAATATATGCCTGTAGGTGATTGTCTGAACTTTTTAATATAGAGATTTCAGTGTTCAGTGGGTCGATTTGATGAGCAGGTAAACAGAGTGTGCCTTCTAATACTATTAGCTTGTCCACCATTAAATTTAACTTAGTAATCAGTGGCTGTCCTTGAAAAAGAGTAAAATATTAGGAAAAACCACACAAAACTCTGACCTGGTTTAGAAATGCCTTCAATAAAGTTAAAAACAAAAACAAACCAATTACTCCAAGTATGTCTGAGGGTACTGGCTCCACTTCAATTTATTCAGGGTTCTTGAAACACCTAAAAAAAGTATGCTTTAAAATCCCATTTCAATGATCTTTAATAAGATCAACTTGTCTGATATAGATGCCATATGCGAGGGAGAGCAAAAAATACTTCCCTTTCCAAATAATTCTTTCCAAAACAATTAGAGTGCATTTTCTTTCAACCACTTCAGAGTGGTGAGTCCTATTTGTCATTTTAACTTCCTCTGTCTTTGGAAAAATGCAGACATAGTACGTATCTCTTGGCTCCTAAATAATTTCTGTAATGAACATTTGATGATAGGATCTTCCTAATAACACTGTGACAAAAAGGTAGTATTTTTGTCCCAATCTCAAGGATAGGACCTGAAGAATTTTTAGCACATGGTTATTTTTTTTTGTTGTTATTTTTTATTTGGAAATAAATGTAGATGTACAAAAATGTTGTAAAAACAGCACCAAGAATTCCCTTAAACTCTTCATTAAATTTTCCCAAATGTTACCACATTTTTTTATTTCTCTATCTCTATATGTATGTATGTATGTATGTGTGCGTGTGTGTCCATCTATCATCTGTCTGTCCTCTATTATATTATCTGTCCATCCATGTATTTTTTTCTAAATTGATTGAGAAGTTTTAGACATAAACCTCCTTTTACCCCTAAATATTTCCTAAAGCCTCCCCCTCCAACCCTACTCCCCCCAGTAAATCAGAATCAACATGGGTGTATTTTTCAATATTGTCTATACTCTTTTACTTATAGAAAGTATATTTATTTCTTTCTGATTCTGTGAAAATTAGGAAATTTACCCCCTACCAAATTAAGATGCAGCATAGTTTTTCATTTAATTGTAGATTAGGGACATCCTTTGAGAGAAACAAATTTGTGTAACTGTTTCATTTGTTTTTAAAGCTCTTTTTAATTAAAGTAATATATATATATATATATATATATATATATATATATATATATTTAAAGATAAATGAAAAGGCTTATAATAAAGAACACCAATAGTTTCCTCCACTCATCCACTTCTCATAGAATACCTCTTTCAGGTATGTTATCTGTCTCATGGATTACTGTGTTCCATATTATAAATTATATTCCTACACTACCATTTCTTGATTTATCATTTTTAGAGGTATTTAATTAAATTCCTTTTATGGAATATAAGGATTTCTCTATACTTCTGTCTGTCACTGTATTTCCTATTCTTTCTTTCTGAAATAATTAAAATTTTGATTAAACACATTGTTAAAGTATACATTTTCTGACTATGAAAAGCATAATATTTCATGAAATACTGTTTACTGACAAGTCATATAGAATTCTGTGGCCAAGGTTGCTTTCTCCTAGAACATTTTTTCCTGCAATAGCAAATTGTCTTTAATTTTTTATTGGCTTAGTTTATACAAACTGATTCTGATTCTTCATTTATGTCCAACGGCTTTTTTTCTCCTATCTCCAACATTTGCTCAATATAGTTATCAGTAATCTATTTGACCCTGTTTTTCCTGCGTTGGAGCCCTTAATTCAGTTGCTCTGGTCTGTGCAACATATAGCTGAACGTATAGCTGTTGTCCTGGCCCTTCTTTTTGTCTTTGTTCTGGAGACTATCTTATTCATTTTCCCATATCGAGTTTCCTCTTACCTGAATCCTTTTCTTGTCTATTGATTTATTCCCTCATTTTATTGGTGTATAACTTCCAATAGCTTCCGGTGTGAAGGTACTTCGTGTACAACTTTTTTTGGACCTTGCGTATCAGTAATATTCTGCTGTCACAGTTGATTGATAGGCTAGGTAAGAATTCTGGTTGAAAATTAGTTTCCCGTGGATTTTGAAGTCATTATTACCCACCCTTGCTTTTTGGTTTCCAGTGTTGCTTTTGAAAATTTCAGTGCAGTACTTACTCTGTATCACTTGCAAATGATCCATATCTCCTGTCCCAGGAAGCTGTTAGGTTCTTTTTATCTCTGACGTTACGAAATTTCATTATTATGTATCTTACTGTGGTTTAGTATTTTTATCACTTTTTCTGGACTCTCAGTGGACCTCTTTCTATCTTGGAAAAGCATGTTTTCTACTCTGGGAGTTTAATTTATTATTCGTGTTTACTAATCTCTCCTTTTGTATCTCTTTCTGCATCTCCTATTAATCAGAAACAAAACTTCCTGGATTAATTGTCTATTTTTTTTAATCTTCTATCTCACATTACCCATTTCTCTCCCTTTGTTTTATAGTTTGGTGTCGTTCTCAATGATATTTTCAATCTTATTAAATTTCTCTTTCAGTAGTCATTTTTATTTTCCAAGAACCATTTTTGTTATCTTCCTCCCTTTCCTTCTTCCTCTATTTCTCATTCTTTTTCTTCTCCTTCCTGCTCTTCCTTCTCCTGCTCCTCCACCTACTTCTAAAATTCTCTTCTTATTTTCTAGATGCGGTGTCTTTTTAACTTTCTGAGAATAGTAATTTTTGTTTGTTTGTAGCTTAACTGCTCACCTGTTTTCTGAACAGTCTCTATTTCCGCAAAGTTTTATTTTTCTTTTGTATATTGGTTTTAGCCTGACTTCTGTGTTGGAGATTTCAGTCCACTTCGGGTGATCCTTGGCTACCTCTTCACGTTAAACTGTGTATCAGTGTGCATAGTATAATGGCTCGTGAATTTTACTGTTGGGTGACCAGGCTTTATTAATGTTGAGAATCCATCAAATGCCCATAGGTCTTTTCTCTTAGTCACTCAATTCTTTGATAGAGGATATACCAAAATGCCTGTGTTAGTTACCTATGATATATAAGAAACACCGCAAAATATAGTGGTTTATTATCCCACAGTTTCTGTGTGTCAGGAATGTGGGTATGGCTTAGCTGTGTTTCAGGGTCTGTCATGACCTACAGTCAAGGAGGGCTAGGGCTTCAGTTATCTCAAGGATCCACTAGGGAAGGACCTGCTTTCCAAGCTCCGTTACAAGGTGGTTGGCAAGATCTAGTTCCTTGAGGGTTGTTGGACTGAGCGCCTCAGTCCCTTACTGACCGTTGGCTGCCCCCAGTTACTTGCCACTTGAGTTTTTCCAACTTGATGAATTGCTTCATTAAAGTAAGCAGGCCGAGAAAATGACAGTGCCAGCAAAATGAGACTCACATTCTTTCAAGACCTAATCCAGCCATCGCTTTTGCATTTTTTCCTTTTTAGAAGTGAGTCACTGGTCCAGCCCACATACAAGGGAAGGCTATTATATAAGGGGTTGAAAGCCAGGAGAGAGGGATTATTTGGAACCATTTTGGAACCACAGTGCCCAGGAGGTACTATTCAGTCTGCAGGCATTCTGGCGGCTGGATGAGGAAGAGATTCTAAGGCTCGTTTCAACTTTTCGATAGAGATTTAATCTCTACTTTTTTTTTGTTCCATCTAGCATCTTATCCTTGCTTTCAGTCAAGCCTGATGTCTTCAAGGTGAAACATTTCTGGTTCAATTTCATTAAGAAAAGGATACTTATTCTCCTATAAGTATATGAAGTTTGAGGCACAGAAAGTTTAATATATTATACATATTTTATTATATGTAATTTAGAAGTCAGTTTCTCCTTTCTCACCTCCAAACTTAACCTTCATGCTGTGTAATATTTTATTTTCTAATTGCTGAACTTTTTAAAGGTTCTTCATGGATGAACCAATGTGCTGCTTATTGATATTACCCTTTGGGGGCCCATAGATCTGCTTCCTTTGCTCTGATTTAAGTCAACGATCACTATATCTTTTTCCCATCATTTGAAGATGACTTGATATTTATAGTTTGCTGTTGTGTCCTTCCAATTCTCTTTGTCCACAAGCATATTAAACTTAAAAAAGAATTCTGCCTCTGTCATTTTAGTGGGGTTTAGGAGAAGGTGGTATTAAATGCATGTGTCCATACACCCAACTAAACACAATTCTCTTCACAATTCAGCCTTAAATGTTTTTTATTTGTTTGTTTTAATGTCATACAATGGGACAGACCTCAACAGAAGTCTTAGGCAGTAATCAGCAACCAAAGGTACTGCTACTGTGCTGACATTGGTTGCTATCTAAATGTTGGAAATTAGACAAAGGCAAAGTTATTTATCTTTGTGATTTCCTTTTATCTTCCTACCACCATCATGATTTAATTACTTCTTGCTCCTGGGAATTAGTGGGCTTTAAATCACATGCCCTAATATTCCCTTCAATTGGTTTGCTTTCTCTCAAAGTTCCCATTCTTTAGCTTTTTTCCTTCTAGATCTCAAATCAAATGGCTGAATTATTTAAGTAGTTATTAGAGAAAACTTGTTGGCTCATTGGAGTAATTCACTTTCACACATGTACATTTCTCAGATGAGATTTTGTTTTAGTGAATTCTCAACAGATATCCATGCTTCTTAATACATTTGCCTTTTTATACAGGAATTTAGGGTGTGTGTGTGTGTGTGTGTGTGTGTGTGTGTATTTCAGTAGTAGAATTAATGAGTAGAAGTGGAGAAAGAAAGGAAAACCTTTGGTGATGAATCAAAGTTTTATAAGAATTTCTTTCATTCTATTTAATATTTGTGAAAAAAACTATGGAAAACATGTTTATCTAACTCAAGTATTCTGTAAAACTAGAGCTGGGCAAGATGTTGATCATGGTCCACTGGTGGACTGCCAAGCAATTTTGGGGTGACCACTTGAATTAAGAAAAGAGTGTCATAACAGAGGCCACATTACACCAGGGCCTAGCAGCTGGACAGCTAAATGAAAAGAAACACATTTTCCACATGCACATGTCCAGCTGCTAGAGATGAGCATCAGCGCCTCACAGTTGAGGCAGCTGTATGTACTTCAGCAAGCGAAAATAAACAGCTCGTGGATCGCTATACTTGGAAACAATCAGAAGTAGTTTTTGCCCTGAAAAAGTCTGTCCAGGCCTACCATAAACTGTGGTCCTAGTGGAATGGTTTCTTCTATGTAAAGAGATGCATGTTTTCCTAAAAGTAAGATCTGTTATTTCAAGTCTTCTACATTGGTGAAAAATTGAAAATAATTTGGAATTGCAACTTTTTATGGCACATGGTAGAAATTTAAAATATATGTTTACAGTTATTTTTATACAAATATAGATATAATAATATGATGTGACATTTTTAAGTGCATACTGCCAGAATGCTTATCACCTAAGGGGAAAAATGTGTATATATAATTTTGTACAAATAAGTGCGGTCAGCTCTTTTTTTCTGAGTACAGACTCTTTTTTCACCATCCATTCCTTATGTTCTCTCTTTTAAAACATTGAATATTACTAAGACCCATGGAAAGTCTAAGATTTTAGTCTACTCAAAAGCTACCATATTTTCCTGTGTATAATGTATACTTCCCCCCCCCCCCAAATTTGTGAGAGAAAAATAAGGATGTGCATTATACATGGGTAGTACTAATTCCATATCTATATAAATGTTTTTAATTCTTTTATTTATGCTTATGAAATGAAAGTGTAACTCTAGAAATCAGTAACAATCTCATATGTGAAATAATACCCAGGAATATGATAATTGGTTATTTTTTATTGTTAAACTTATTGGGGTGGCGTTGGTTAGTAAAATGACATAGGTTCCAGGGACACAGTTCTACAGCGCACCGTCTGTGTGTTGCATTCTGTGCTCAGCACCCAGAGTCAGTTCTCCTTCCATCACCGTGTACTTAACTCCCCCTCCCTCCTTTCCCATACCCAAACCCCTTGCCCTCAGGTAACCAGTGACCGTGTCCACGAGTCTGTTCCTGCTTTTAGTTTTATGTTCCACATATGAGTTATGTTAACAAATAAATGCTAAAGTTCCTTTATAATACAAAAAACCCCAAGTACCTAAATATAAGCAAATAAACATTTGAAGTAAAAAATTAAAATGAAAGATTTTTTTCCCCTGAAAGTTTGGGCCAAAAACGTGGGTGCACATATACATGGGAGTGCACTATACTTGTCAAAATATGGTCATATGTTAGCTTGCCACAATTTCATGGGTGTTGGGAGAAGACATGAGATTCCTGGGTCAAAGATAAAGAACAGCTTACTATTCTGAGCAATGGCAGCAGCCAGACTGTTTGGTCAGTTTCCCTTTGCTCCATGTTCAAGGATAAAGCAAATCAATCCAGGTGGATATCTCATATACCAGGAGCTGTATTCCAGGAGAGGGATACTGACATGGGAATTTGAACCTTTTACAGCGGGCAATACGCATACCTGTCCTTTGCTTGGAGAATAGATAGTACCTTTATTCTACAGGCTGGTAAGCAAACATGCCCTTTGCTCTGGAGAGAGACACAGTCTGCATCTTCCAAGACTGTTTGCTCTACCAATGTCCTTTAAAGGATAGTATAGAACAAAGGGTAATCCATACCTCTGCTTGCAAGGTGTGCAGAAATGCAAAACACACAGAAAAATCGTCTCACAGCAAATATGTGAGGTTTTCCCTTAGGAGTAAGTTTCCGAACGAATGAAACAAATTATTTTCTTCGAGGACTGCTACGATAGTTGGCACTAAGGATTGCATGTGCCATGTTTGTCATCCTAGGCTAGTTGACAGGATTGTGTATCATATACGATAGATGCCACCTATATGCTACCTCCAGGAATCACTGGTTATAATTAGAGACATTGCTGTGCTCAACGTGTAAGAACTTTGAAGGGATGTGGTAGGCAGAATTATAAAGTGATTGTCAGTGACCCTCACCTTCATATAATCCTGTCCTAGTGAGTATGGGTGGGACCTTTGAATATGAGATGCCACTCCCGTGATTATGTTATATTGCAAAAGGGAGATTATCTGGGGTGGGCATGAGCTAATGGGGTGGTGCCTTTAAAAGCACATGATTTTCTTTGGCTGATCATAGAGGAAGAAGTCAGAGAGTAGTGTTCCCACTGTCCTAGAAGAAAGCAAACTTTCATGTTCTGAACTGCCTTTGGGAGCCCATGTGGCAGGGAACTGTGGACAGCCTCTAGGAGCAGAGAACAGCTCCTGACCAACAGCTGGCAAGGAACAGGGACCTCTGTCTCCTAGCTGGAAGCTAGTGAATTCCGCAACAACCACCTAACATTGGAGGAAGACCTGAGCTCCATATGAAAACAGCCTGGTGAGGCCTTGATTTCAGCCTGGAGAGAAACTGATCAGCAGACCCAGTGGGACCCTTCCTGGACTTTGGGCTTTCAGAATTATGAGCTAATGCATGAAAATTGTTTTAAGCCACTAAGTCTGTGGTGATTTGTTATGCAGCAATAAAAAACTAATAGAGGAAAGAAACAAGGTAGAGAATCCCTTGCTGTGGCATATTAATTCTAATTCCTGCTGCTTCACTGACTATTTCATTATATAACCTAAGGTAACCACTCCAATCAACATTTTCTTACAACCCTTTTGTAAAGTCTACTCTTGACTTTTCCTAAGTTGCAAATTCTTGACCAATTCAAAATAAAACCACCATTTCTTGGGCTTCTACTATTTCACAGCACATATGCTTTTTTTATATACATGATTTCCTATAAACTTCACAACAGTCTCGAAAGGGTAATGTCCATATGTTTACGAAAAAGAAAATGCACTTTTGAGGGTTAAGTACCCTAAATAGAGTAAAACGAAGTAATGAGTTGCCGAGTTAGGATTCTATTCATAACGTGGTTATGTCTGACTTCAACTCATATTTTAATGTGCTGCATGCTATTACCTTCCAATATTAAAAAATAACACTGTGGTATGCATTACTCATAGTTACCAATATCCTGTACTACTCAACTTCAAATTACAAGGGGTAGTGTACTTCCTGTCCTCTTAGAGTTAGGTGTGATTACGTACCTGTCATTGGACAATGAAATACGAGTGAAAGTGACACCCATCCCTTCTGGGCCAAAGCACTTAATTGCTGGGGCTTGACTCTGCAATCCTCTTTTCCCACCAGAACAATCCTGGGAGCCAAGATTTGAGATGGACACGTTAGCCTTGGTCCCTGATTGGCACTCATTAGCAGAGTGTCTCGTATCAGATATGGCATGTGATCGAGAAATAAACATTTGTTGTGTTAAATCACGGAGATTGTGGAACTGTGCTGTTACTGCAGCACAACCTAGTCTTTCCTGACTAGTACAATCACCTGAATCAGCAGAGTCTGTAATTCTAATTGATAAATTGAGATTGATTTGGGGCACTCATGACCCATTGTAGACACTAGGCTTTCACACTACTGGTGTTAATGCTTGCAGGCCTCTGAATGCGTGATGTTTTCCCAGTCTGCAGGACACTTCAGCTCATTCTTTTTTCTGCTTGGGTTAGGAAAGAGTTCATCATAGTTGGTCGTTAAGGATGGGCTACAAATTCAGGCTAGTCTGGATTTGTATCCAGAAACTTCTACTTCCTCTCTGTACTGCCTTGTGCTAGTAACTTAACCCCTTTTTGCCCCCACCTCCTAGCCTATAAAATGGGGTAATAATAGGACACACGTTATGGGGCTGCTGTGAAAGTTCAATAAAAAAATAAATGTGAACTATTTGGACTAATTACCATTCCTGCTATTATTAAAAACTCCATTCAGATATTCATGGAGCCTTCCTGATTCTTCCCAGGTTTGAGGAGGTGGCCCATTATTGTGCTATTGTAAAAGATGCTCACGATGTTTATAAAACTATGTGAAATACTTGTCTGTCTCTTCTCCTCAAAAGTCAGCACCTGAAAAATACTGATTAGAAGGAAAGCAATAAAGGTATTCTGAATGAATAAGGAACTTTCGAGCCTTAAATAGCTATGCATTAAAACTAGTAAAATTAATCTCATAAGTGATAATCACATGACTTAATCTAGTTACAGAAATGTTCTTTTAACCAACTTGATTGATTGAAGCATCATTTTTCTAGAGTTATGTTAAATGGGATATAATTTTCAAAAATTGGGACCATTTTTATTTTTTTAAATTTCTGAAAGCACGAAGTTTGTATAATACATAGTGTAAAATTTAGCTGATCACTCTGGCATTAGCAACCTGAATTATGTTTAAGAGGTACTTTATCCATCAAACTTAGTAGTAAATGTCAACAGCATTACTGTTTGTGAACACCCCAAATTATTGCAAAGCAGAAATAAGACTTAAATGCATTATGTTTATACTTGAAAAAAATTTTGTTAATCCCATTTTGCAAATGTCTAAATGAATTGATTTAGATGGTAAAATTGACCTCTTTAGCTTAGTGAAGAGGAGAAACACCACATTTTTGGTTTTGATGAAGTTTGTAATTTTTTAAAAGGTAGCAGCTGAAAAGTTTTTGTTGGTGTCTGGTTCTAAAGTCAGTGACTTACCTCCTAGTGTAAACACATTTGCTTCCCCCAGAAAGCTAACTTTTTCAACAATAATCTTCCAAGTTAAAACTCTTAATAGAGAAAATGGATTTCACCTGAATTTTAAACCTTCCTCATGCTAAAGTTTGGAGACTTTTCATTAATGATATTTAAAATTTCTGCTCCACCATGTCGAACCATCTTTCCTACTGTCTGATCCCTCACTGTAATATGTCCTGCCTTCTACAGGGGAGAGATGCCTTTTTAAATTTTTTATTCTTCTTACTATTTTTAATCAGGGGCTGCTGCTAGCAGAGTAGGAAGCTCATTTTCTTGTGCTCGAGCAAAATGAAGATTCTTAGTGAAGATAAGTAGGCTTTACTTTTCAACATGGAAAGATATGATGGCAGTGAATAAACTGAGAGAGAGAAGGAGAGGAGGAATAAAAACAGATTCACATCATTATGTAACTTGTGCAGACCAAGAGATGACAAGGACGTGGCTCCCTAGAATTTGAACACTTAAGAAACAAAATGCATTTTAATTACCAGCGTGTTTTGATTAGCGCCTAATTAGAATGTTTCACATTAGGCAAAGTGCTCAGTGTTTCAAAGTTAACACAATGTCCAAGCATTAAAGCCAAGGGTCAGTCACTTGTTCTATGTGACTGTCTGTCTACTTGAACCTGACTGCCCTTTGAATTTCCCTTCAGTCCCACAAACAGGAGCCTATCCAAGAATGAGCCCAGGAGATGCCACTGTGACCGGGTGCACCTGTGAGGAGGCGGCATGTGTGATCACATTTTCATCTTGTCTGCAGGCAGGGAGGGATGCTCAGGTGGTCTCTTTGGCTGCCCTTTTTGGGACAGAAGGAAGAGACAGGTCCATAAAAAGAAAACTCCGATATTTTCTTCTCTTCCTCTGTTGCATCTATGACTGTGATTTTTGCCATAACTTGGTGTGTATGTGTTTTCTTCCTCCATTGTTTAGCTTTAGTTCAGTTGCATGCCCCAAGATGACTTAAAGGCTTTCAATGGACCTGGTTAATTTTGTCCCTTTTCAAAGTACTGCTTTGGCTCGTTAAGGATGCTTACGGTCTCACGGCAGAAAGGGATACTGAATTCAACAAGGTGGCGGCCACTGTGTTTGCTTCAGTGACAAGGAGTGGATGATGACCAGAGCTTGGAAGACACTGAGCTACACTGGTCCAGACTGATGAGAAAAAGTTAGGGGCCGGGTTTCAGTGCCACTCTCCAGGACCCTTGAAACCCTTGTATGTGGGTGAACAGTGCAAGTTTCATGTCTACCTCTGGACTGAGATACGATGGCTCTAGCTGATAATATTGTCAGGAAGTATAGGGTTGGGGGCATGAGGATTGTGCTTTGAGCTTCCTCTGAATTTCTCTTAACTCTTACCTGATATTAATGATACACATTCTAGAATTTGGCCATGGAATGAATGGGGACATTGACAACTGTCAACGAGACTTCAGCTTCTACTGCAGCCCTCATGTAATAAACTAGATTTTTAAAAGCCTACAGATTCTAAATTTTACAACATTTTTAACTTGTACTATTTCCCATCCCAGGCATCCAAACAGCAAAAGAAATCTGTGAGCAAATCATTCAAGCTGTCAAAAAACAAACAAACAAAAAACAAAAATAATCACATTCCTCCACCTGCTTTTGTGATAAGTAATGTAGTGGACTCAGCATTGTATGTCTGTATGTTCTATGGGGATTTATGTGCAACTTCTCAAAGTGCAAGAAAAAGCAATTTTTCATTTCTAAACTTTTTTTCTCAGTTAAATGTCTCCACATTTCCCTAATTTTGGTGTCTAACAGCTTCTACTGAAACATATTTAAATGAACAAGTTAACATGCCATATACCGTGGGTGCCAAAAATGTATACACATTTTAAGAGATGTTATCTATGTATTTTTTCAAAGTTGAATTACAGTAGCAGTGTGTATTATTGTGTTCACTCAAAAGATGGAGTTAATCAAATGAATGCTAGTGTCCTCATGTGATAGGCAGGACAGTCAAAGAGAATGGTGGAAGCACGGTTGTTGTTCCAGGAGCTCACGACATTTTTGAGGTGGTGTTTGAAATTGGAGAACGTTGTTTGAGTTTCCCCGATGTTCTCCTGATTTAACACCCCTTGACTTCTACCTTTGGGGGACCTTAAAGGATGTGATGTACTGTAGAAAACCGGCTACACTGGCAGTACTTCAGGGAGAAATTGAAATGGCATGTGCAATGGTACAAGTGGACACTTTAGTCAATGTTGCTCACGCAGTAGTTCGCTGTCATCAGAAGTGCCTGGACACTGATGGTAACCACTTGGAGCACCTCTTGTAATTGCAGAAGTCAAATGTGACTTGTCTTCATCTTTTGTTATTGGTATATATTGAGTATTACAATTTTAATACAGTTTTTTTCCTTTCTTAAAATGTGTATACATTTTTTGGTACCCTCTGTATGTATATTGAGCATTTATAAGTTTTTTACTTCTCCATAAATAATTCTGATAAAGTGAGACGTAATTTTGGTCTTTGTTTTTACTGACGATCCCCACTGTCTCTTCTTTTTAAAAAACTATTCTTGATTTCCCTGGTTTTCTTTCTCCAGTATTTTCTAATTCACTTTCTTTTTTTTTTTTTACTTTATTCTTTTCAATTTATTTACTTTTCCCATTTTCTTCCTTTTTTTTATTTTCTAATTTTATTTCTTGGCATCTTTCTCCTTTGTTATGTCTTAAAAGAATAAAGAAATAAATCCACCAGAGGGCAGTCTGAACCTATTCTCTCTCTCTCTCTCTCTCTCTCCCTCTCCCTCTCCCTCTCCCTCTCCTTCTCCCCCTCCCTCCCCCCTCTCTTTCCATCCCTCCATCCCTCCCTCCTTCTCTCTCTCCTTATTCTCCTTTTTCTTTTACAAGGAGAAATGTGATGCTTCAGAGAGTAGATGGTTAAAAAAATTCATTTATAAATGTTTGATTATCGCTTACGTATGAGCATGTAGTCTCAATGATTTAATTTATGAAGAGTTGGAACTGTCTTCCCTGGGTTTGTATAAGAGTGTATAGGCCCTTATTCTGACAGCCTGGAGGAGACAAGAAAATTACTTGGGCTCTTCTCAGAAGCTACCCAAATACATGGTGAAAATGAAAATTTAGGCCCTGAGATTTTGGATGTATAAGACATGAAAAATCAGTAGAGTCATTTCTGGAATCTCTGCAAATATGTATGACTCTAGCATTCCAGAAGTTTACATTCTCACTTAAAATGTATGAGCCAGACTTAGCATAGTTAGGCTTTGACCAACCGTCTTTCTTCTGTAGTCAGCATTAACTTCAAAACTGATGGGAAACTCTCAACAAATTTGATATTATAAAAGGAATTTAGAGTTCATCAGTTTCAGAATGCTAGGTTATTACATCAGTGTCATTGGACATTCTAATTTAGGTGGAAATAAAGTATATGGACAAAATATCTGTGAATTTCAAGTGAATTTTTTCAGTTGAATTCAGATGTAATGATCCATGGACAGACAATTTCTGCCATAGGAACAATTTCTCCAAATACTCGATGCTTCTGTGGTACAGAATGTGACCTTTTTAAAAATGCATTACTTACTCTAAGAGCAGCTATGTTGGTAGATATTTTGGAATGTGAAGTGAGGTTCTCAACTTCTGCCTGCAGGAGCACTGAAGAGAGGCAAGCGGAGAGGTATCTTTTAAACTCGATACAGATCCAGATTAAAGAAAAATAAAGTTGCTAGAGGGATTGAGCTCAGAATTTTAAATAGTTTCTAATCTGAATGTTATACCTGGTACTGAACATGTTGACTCAAGTAGAAACTAGGGATCCATGCTGCGGAATCTTACAGCTGGAGGGGACCGTGTGTTGCGGTGGGTTTCCGTATCTCGCAGATGAGACTGGGGTCTACATGATGAGACTGGGGTCTACATGTATTAACACAAGTTGTTGCGCAGTCATGGTGACAACGTATAATGTTTAGTTTGGAATCTTGTCAGATAAATCAAGGACTTAAATACCAAATAAGTGACATAACCACACATAACATACTTAACCGCTTGAAATACCAGGTCATTGCACCTACGAAGTGGTCTATGGCTAGTTATCCTTTAGCCTATATAAATAAAGACAAAGTTTCTCAGGGTAAGAGGATGGCATTAAGGAGGCATGCCCTAAGTGAAGAGATGCTCTTTCTACTTCACAGTGAACTCTTTATAAATGTGGTTGCACTGAAGTAGTTCACTGAAACAAAACAAATACTTCAATCAATGCAAGTAAATAATGATATTAATGCATATAAAGAAAGCTTCAGACTTTTTAATGACTTACTAAGATAACCATGTCTAACATTTTCTTTGTTTTAGAAAACAAGGACAAAATGGTCCTTTTAGGCACTCCACCTATGATTTGGGTAGCTCTTTCTAGGAAAGTGATTCTCCAGGTATGGTCCCCTTCCTCCATGAGCAGTATTGCCATTATCTGGAAACTTCTCAGAAGTGCAAATCCCAACCCACCTCAGACGCACGGAGTCAGAACCTTGAAGGAGGGAAGGTGTGAGCCTAGCAACCTGTGCTGTCACAGGCCTTGAATGATTAAGCAGTTCATTCAAGTTTGAGAGCCACTGCTGTGGGAGAACCACTGTTGGTTTATGAGAATAGTCTGCTAACTGCAATATTTTAAATTCTTTTCTGCTGAATACTTCTAGATAGAATGATTTTGCAAAGGCTTAAAGGATTTCTCTTTATAAGAGAGAAATATGAAAAGTATGAAGATTTCTTTCCTTCTTAAACTTTAAATTCCTTCCTTTTATTCTCTCATTTATGGATTCAGCGTTCTCGTTTATCCCTTTGGTTTCGTAAGAGTACAGACAGACTCCTAGGTGGCCAGTCTGTGTAGCCACCATCTCACATTTATTTTGACCCTTCCCTCCGTGTGTCCCCACAGCTTCCCTACCAGAAACTGCACATCTCTCCTTACGGTTCTCCGGCTGGTTCTGCTACACACAGCCCTAAGCACGTCAGGCAGGATCATTCCAAGAAGCACCGTAAAGCCTTTACCCAGAGTCCAGTGTGGTCAAACTCCATTACTAGAATGTTCAACATGTCTTCCAATTAACAACGTGAGTGTAAAAAGCCTCGCTTGAGTTTTTTGAAGGTGGCGAGAATTAAGAACTGCAGAATTAGTAAAGGGACTGGGGCTAATTAAAATGCAGCAGGGTATAGTAGTAAGGTAAGTGCGCCTCACGCCGCCCCGGCCCCGGGAATCGGCCGTCCCCAGCTCCCCCCGCTGATGGACAGGACGCGCAGTGCTCCTGAGCGCGCACACAGCGCACGTTAAGGGGGTCGGCGCACGCCGCGCTTCCTGCCGGACTTGTCTCATTATCGACCTTGAACCGGCCAAGGGCAGAGGACCGTGCGGCTTCCATCAACATGACAGGTGTCTGAGGGGCTTCTCTCTGTAGTCTCGTAATTTGGCAGTTGTCTTTCCCCGTACCTGAATTAGTGATCTGATGCTTGAGGTGTGATGGATAAAAAGAACGTCAGCTCGGGTAGGGATGTAGTCCTGGGCATCTGTATTAGCCCCATCCCTAACTCAGACTGGGAGGTGTGTAGTAACCATGTCTTTTTGTTTTCTTTACCTTGAGAAAGAATGCATCTGTATGCACTCATTTCATCAAAAGAGCATTTCCCTAAAAAATTATTATCTATGGGAAAATATTTTACCCAAGTAGTAACCTTCATGAGTCAATTTTTTTCTACCAAGTAGCCATTGACATCTGACACATTTCCAGGGTGGGCATGATGATAATGAATGTTCTTTGAGAAAACTTAAATCAATTAGCCATATCTCTTGAGCATTCCCCATGTGCTAAGGCCCTAGGTGAGGACGCAAAAGAGACAGATGTCACCCTGCAGCATATATGGGATGCACACCAAGATATGCTAGTATAAACATGTTACAAAAATAAAGAGCATGTTCAAAGAACCTATGTATAAGCATCTATTTATGTGACGGGAACGGTGAAACTGACATCCTCATTTGGCGAGGACCTGAGGACATTTATAAGCAACACCCAAATGGCATACCTGCTCGTGGGTGAGCTGCAGACCAGAGGAGTGAATTTGAAGAGGGCACAAATGAGAAAACACATCTTAATTCGAAAAAGAATTGTGCAATGCTAAGTTTGGGTGTAGTTTTTTAAAGAGAGGAAGGGTACAGGTAAGGAGAAAGAAAACAAGAATAATTTCTATCAGAGGCAAAAATCCTGATACTGCAGGACAAAAAACATTTTGGATGTTTCCCATTGTCATTGAGTAGTCTTTTCTCCACTTGTGGAATTCTTACCTAATTTTAAATTGCACTGTGGAATTAACCACATTTTCAAGTGTCACTGATTGTATCCTAAGGAGAAAAGTCCATCCCTCCTTCTTTATCACTGCTCTATGTTGTGGGTACTTTCAGTATTGCTTGTATTGATGTAGGTTGTTATTATTTATTCCCATGCCTATTTATATAGTCTGTGATACAGCTTGTTATAATTTAATACATCATGGCAAGTTTGGAGACAGAGCAGCGATTTTGGAATCAGATGACTTGGAGTAGAAATTAGATCTTTATGTTTCACTTCTAGTTAATAAGTATGGTTGAGGACATTTTATGGACATTTCAGAGGTGTGTTTAGCTAAAATTATTCTGAAAATGTGTTTCTTAAAAAATATGGATAAATTGAATTTGTATTAACATAGCCATGACCGAAATGAATATTACTCTCTCAAAAATTTCTTATGTTCAGATACCTAACTATTACGATTACTGTAAATACACAGATATTTCTGTGACATAGTATAGAAATAGGAACATTGTTCTTTCAACATAGGCATTAAACAGGAACTTGCTTCATTGTAGTTTGCATGCTTGGAACTTCTCTCAAACATCTCTTGAAATAATATTCAGAGCTTGTATAATATTAAAAAAATTTTTTTGTGATAAAATATACATGCTAGAGACTGAATGTTTGTATCCTCCCAATTCATATGTTATTAATAAAACCAAACCCCCAATGATATTGGGTGGTCTGGCTTTCAGGAAGTGATTAGGACATGAGGCTGGAGCCCTCATGAATGGGATGAGTGTCCTTACAAAAGAGACCCCAGAGAACTCCCTCACCCCTTCTACCCTGTGAGGACACAGCAAGAAGATAGTCATCAGTGAACCAGAAAATGGAATCTGACCAGACACCAAACCTGCTGTTGCCTCAATCTTGGACTTCCCAGCCTCTAGAACTGTGAAAATAAATTTATGTTGTTTATAAGCCATCCAGTTCATAGTATTCTTTTATAGCAGCCAGAACTAAGGCAGTACATAATATAAAAATATAAAACTTACCATATTAACCATTCAGTAGGTAATTCAGTGGCATTTAGTATATTCACATTGCTTTGCAGGCATCACACCATCCATCTTTGGAACTCTTTCCAGCTTGCAAAACTGGAACTCTGTATCCATTAAACAATAATTTCCATTTTCTCTCCCCGCCAGTGACTGATAACCTTTAATCTACTTTATGTCTCTATGAATTTGAGTACTCTAGGTACTTCATAGTAGTAGAATCATATACTATTTGTCCTTTTGTGACTGGCTTATTTCACTTAGCATTAACATCCTCAAGGTTCACCCACTTATACTAAAATATCTGTCAGAATTTCCTTCCTTTTTAAAACTGAATAATATTCCATTGCATGTATATATATCACATTTTATTTATGGATATTTGGGTTTATCCACCTTTTGCCTATTTTGAATAATACTGCTATGAACATGGCTTTACAATATTTCTTTGAATCTTTGCTTTTATTTCTTTGGGTATATATTTAGAAGTGGAAATGCTGCATCATTAGGTAATTCTATTTAGAATTTTTTGAGTAACCTCCTCACTGTTTTCCGTAGTGGGTAGTCATTTTACCTTTCTACTAGTACTACACAAGGGTTCCAATTTCTTCACGTCTTCGCCAATGCTTATTATTTTTTCTAGTAGTAGCCACTATCATAGGTGAGGCAGAGCTTGTATAATATTCTTTTGATTAGTTCAGTGATTTTTATCCTTTGAGGGTAGAATTGATGGTTACAATAAGTGATTCATCATTGGTAGACAATTTTCTGAATAATATCGTGATGGAATGAGATTCTTAAAAAAGTTCAACTCATATACTCTTTGGCAAAAATCAGAACTATTTCAAATCATACTTACTTCCTGCTAACCTCTTACCTCCTCCTGCTTTCCTCCCTGATTAATTCTTGATAAAGGCTGAACAAGGTGGGCACCCCTGTCTGTGGTGTTGGGAGTGGCACCTTGGCACAGGTATCAGAGCCACCAGTCAAGGGGTGTGACAGGTGGAGGCCCAGTGTAGGACAGTGTCATCTGAGCAGGTGGGGAAGGCATCTGCATGGTGGCAGACTAGAGAGGAGTGTCAGAGTCCCAAGAGGTAAGGAGGACGGTTGTCTGTGTGAGTTGGCAGTGGTGACAGTGATGGGAGAATGATGGCATTTAAAAGAGACTGACCCAACAAGTGGCATGTTGAAGATAACGGGAGTCAGTTGCTCACTGTCAGAGAATTTGGAAATGAAGAACACAAAAATGAACCCTGTAAGGTTAGATTGTAATTGGTGGGATCATTGTGAACTCACAGTTTGCAGTGTATATAACTATGATAGAATAAATACAGATGTGAATGTGTATGCAAAGCTTTGTCCATTGAGAGGACCTGGGTACAGAGACACCCTAATAATAATGAGCATACCCAGCACCCAGATCATGACTTCTAAATTTCTTTCCCCATTATAAGGAACCTGAACTCTCTGGAGAAATGACTGATTTCAGGGTGTGGGCAGGGAAAGTATAACGTGGTCTTGGAATATTTGTTGTACCAGAAAGTAAAGAAGTATTTAAGGGAAGAAACACATCAAAAGGAAAAGTAAGTCACCTTGAAAGGCCTCTACTGGCCAAGGCTACAATAATTTGAGCAATTAAAAAAAAAAGCTAGTGATAGAGAATAAAATAGATAGTGAATAAAATAAATATTTATGAGTCCATGTTGATATAAGTAAATAACAGAATAAATAAGGAGAAAAAAACTTTTCTTGTAGTAGAATATCAATTAATAGAAAAGATGGCTTCAGAAAATCGCCACTTAACAACTATCATTGATTCAACCAAGAAATGTCAATGGATGCTAAAATCAAATGGATGGAAGTTGTATGAGGAACTGGATATTCAGACTCAAAGTACCTCCCACATAGACTTTGGATTTGCAGTAGAAAAACAGGAACTTCGCAATGGAGAAACCTGACACACAAAACCCAAATCAAGTGATCAAAGGTAGCAGCACCAGTAATGAAATGTGACATCATGTCCCACAGGTTAAGATGAAACCAGAAGAATCCAGTATCACTTCTGTGGTGTTCTTGCCCTGAATCTAATGATGAGGAAACCTGTGATAAAATTAATCTAAGGCGCATTCCACGAATTAGCTGGCCTATGATTTTCAAGTGTCAAGGATTTAAAAGTCAAGAGAAGACTGAGGGAATATTCCAGATTGAAGGTTACTTAAGAGATGTGTCAACTAAAGGTGCTTTGTGTATCTGGGTGGATCTTTTTTTCTATAAAGGGCATTAGGACAATAGGCTGCTTGATTGGAGTTTGTAGATTAGATGATAGTAACATGACACTTAACTTCCACTTGATGGTTGTATTGTGGCTATGTGGAAGAATATCTTTATTTGTGTTCAGGTGTAATACAGCATTATGTCATCAATTTACTCTTAAGTAGTCAGGGGAAAAGGTATTAGTAACTTCACTGGAAAATGAAATAGCTTATGGTGACCAGTTTGAAGGAAATAACATTTAGAATGTAACTGCTCATGTGTCCTTAAAAATCATTACCTGTCTTCAAATGTCACTCCTCCCTATTTTATGAATTTTGAGATATGAGTAGTTGTGTGTAGGATTCCCCGAGCCCAGTCCACAGCCTCATATGGACTGGCTAAGAAATCTGTAAGTCCCTCACATCATGATGAATGAATGTGTGTTGATTGCACTCTGACGCAAATGCAGGGACTTTGAGGTGTCAAGCTGCACACAGCGGAGAAAGGACTGAGAGAGATCTGGGCAAACACAGAAGGAATTTGTGTGATCATGATGTGGGTGCCAGGTGATTGAGCTTTACATTAACGTGAATCACCTATTGCTAGTTAACTCTGCTGATGTGCTTGTCTGTAAACAGCTCCATAATCCCCTTTCCTCTTACATCAGCCTGTTAAACCTTCTGAATAAAAACTGCAGGGAAGCGAGCCACGGGAAGTCTCTTGGTCTCTTCTTTCGAGATGGCCTCTCCCTCTCCCTCTTGACCAAACTTTGTGTCTTGAGAACTTATTCCATGCATTTCAGGTGAGTCCCAGCTGGCTTGTAGGCTCACAGTTATGGAGAAAAGCTATGGATAAAATAAGCCAAGAGCATGCTAAATCCAAATGCAACCAAGATCATCAGTAATAAGTCATGTTGATATCAGATACCCTTTGATACTACACAAGGTGAATGGCATTTTGCCTCTGTGGTGTTCTTATCCCAAATCCATAACCCAAGTCTAATCGTGAGAAAACACCAGAAAACACAAATCGGGTGATAGTCAACAAAATCCCTGACCAGCATGCTCTTTGGGAAGTGTCAAGTTCATGAAACACAAGGAAAGACTAAGAAACTGTCGCAGAGTACAGAAGACTTGAGACATGGTCTCTAATTGCTACGTGGTATCCCGGATTTGATACCGGAACAGAAGGACATTAGTGGAAGAGCTGGTGAAATCCAAATAAAATTTGTAGTTTAATTAATGACATTGCACTGATGTTAAACAAATCTACCATGGTTATGGGAAATGTAAACATCAGAGAAGCTGGGTAAAGTGTGTATGGGCAATCTTGGTGCATTCTTTGCAACTCTTCTGTAAGTCGAAAGTTATTTCAAAATAAAAGGTAAAAAAGTGTGTATACCAAGACCAGAAACAAAACTATGGAAAATATTTAGCCTTTGTTCTATTGAAAATACCAATAAAATACCAATGGAGTATACTTGTATTATTTAGTCAAAAATACCTGTGACCCCATCATTTTGAGCCACAATGACAAGAAACGTATACAGACCAGTCTATAACCAGCACTAACACAAATGTAGGCTTGTCTTATATCTTAAAACCTGGAAGATATTGTAACTATTTCCATTATGCTGACCTTAGCTGGCCTTTCTGTTAGGGTTGGATCTGCCTCCTGTGACTGTACAAAATCCCATCTCCCCCTTCCGTGGTTTTCCTCTTTATTCTGCTGCTGCCTTTCGCTTTCAAACAGCCAGGCCCAATGACCCTGGCTTCTCACATTGTTTAGACTCATAGAACAAATAAACTGCCTAGATATATTTCTTGCTAATTGATTTTTTTGTCTTTCATAGTATAACTTTGAGGCATATTCCCATTCTAGAAGTTCCCATAGGAGGGAGAAGGAAAAGAAAGAAAGGAGGTGAAGGTGACAGAAAAATCCCATCCTGCTTTGGGTCTGCATGTCCTCGCTGGTTAGGGTTGGTGCAAAACTGGGCAGAAATTCTGTGAGGTAGGAGGAAGAGGAATTAGAATTGGGTTTTATTTTCTAATATAAAAAACAACAAAACCATTGTATACCCCAAATCAAGGAAAGCTAGCAGAACCAAAAAAGCAAATGAACAGAAACAGAATCAATAACAACACCAACAGGAAAGCGAATGCCCAAGAGTCCTGGAAGGAACTCAGGAAAGATGTGGAACTGCGAGGTGGGGCTGGGGTGTACTTAATGAAATTGGCTCACGCGCATTGCTGGAGGCAGGGTAAAATCATCCATTTTTTTTGAAAGCTACTTGAAAATATGTACCCAAATCCATTACTGTGTTTGAACCTTTTACTTCAATCATTCCACATCTGTGAGAGTAGGCTAATTAAATGCTAATTCAAAATATAGAAACATAAATCTATTGCTGTATGAATTTATAATTGTGAAAAAAACAGAACTAACTCAAAGGTTCAATAAAAAGAGAATGATTAAATAACCCCAATGGCATCGCATGAGGATGTGAAAGATGATCATGGTGAAGGTTAAAACTTTTCAAAACAGGAAAAAGTGTCCTTTCAAACCGTAACTGCCCTGTCCAGGGCAGTGGCCACTGGCTTTACGTGGCCTTTAAGCACTATAAAGGGGTTTGTCCAAATTAAGATGTACTGCAGAAATAAAATGGACACTGATTTTGAAGACTCAGTACAACAAACAAGTAACACTTCATTGACAATTATAATAATTACCAATGATTATAATAATTATAAACAGCATTCATTAACAATTTATATTGATTACATGTTAGAATGACACTTTAGATATATTGGATTAAATAGAATGTATCAATAAATTTTACCCATCTCTTGGAATTTGAACTTTCATATGTGGCTTGCGTTACATTACTATTGGAAACCTCTTATCTAAGCCCCTTGGAGACTGTTTGATTCTTGATCATGTGAAGTCACTTGTCCAGAAGAGCACATGGCTCATAATTTGTGCTAATTAAATTTACATTAAACACCAGGTGAATGAATGATTATAATATTTACTTTAAAAATGCGTGCAACTGCACGCACATTTAGCTTACAACTGTAAAATAGTCATATGAAAAATCTTTATTGGATACACAAAATTGGGGAGGTTAGTTGTCTTGGAACAGTATGATTATGAACAATGTGTTCTATTTTTGAAAGTCTCTGTAGAATAATTTTCTTCCCATACTTTAAGGAATTTTTTCCTTTTTTATTTTAATAAAGGCAGGAATCATGTTTTGTTTGCTTGTTCGTGTTTTGTTTGTTGTGGGGAGAGGAAGATGCACACATGAACAAAACCTTCAAAGACACTGGCTGTGGCTGGTTCCAGTGGTTTCTCATTCGGGTGTGGGGGGAGGGAGGGTGTACCTTTTGAGGGGCTTGGGGAGGGTGGTGTGATTCTTGAGACTTGCAGTGCCCATTGGCTAGCAGCAGCAGCAGCCTGTTCTTGGTGCTGGGGAGAAATCTCTTTGGCCCAGAGCAAGTAAGGATGATTTTATTATGCCCAGCTTCTGCAAGGAGCTGCCGTTATTTCTCAAGGTCAGGTCAGGGAGGGTCCTAAGGATGAATACTAACAGTCCTCTGAGGGCGTTGCATCCTGGCAACGGTTTATAACCATGTAAAGATGATAATAAAATAATTCCAAAATAAATAAGCAGTGGGTACGTAAGTGCCCTTAGAGATCAGTAAATCTGAGCACGTGACCTGCCAGTGCGAGGAGCCCATAAAACTTTTCCTTGTAATGTCCTAACGTGCATTAAGGAGGATGGCAGCATCATTTCAGGGTTTTAAGGAAAAAAAATAGAAAAGTGGCTCTCACTCAATGGCTGAGTGAAGTTCCTAACAATGAAAAAAAACTCTAGATTGTGACAGATTTAATTGATTCAGGAGAAATTTGTTGAGTCCCTACTATGTGCTAGGTATGGTTTTTCAGGCTGAAGATACAGCAGTAAACAAAATTCCATGCCTTTATGGTTTTTACATTCTTGTGGGATAAATTAAGGCAATAAGCATGTATGATTTCAATATTTAGCATGTTATATGGATTTAAGTACTAAGGAGACGAATAAAGCAGGGAATGAGGGCAAGAGACAGTTGTGGGAGATTTTAGGTTAGGGGACCAGGGAGGGTCTCCGAGGAGGCGGTACTTGAGTAAAGAAAGACCTGAAGGAAGGAGATGAGGGAATAAAACATGTAGACGTTAGGTAGAAAAACCATTTCAAGAAAGGGAACAGCCATGGCGAGGGCCCTGGAGCAGGAACTTCTCTGACATAAAGGAGAATAAAAAAGCCAGTGAGCAGAGAGAAGCCATGGGCAGTAGAAGATGAAATCAGGCCTGTGTCGTGGGGTCAGATAGTGGGTCTACGTCATTGCGAGGACTTGGGCTTTTACTCTGAATGACATGGGAAGACATTGTAAGATTTTGAGCACAGCAATGAGAATTTTGACTTACACTTTCCCAGGATGTGACTTCAGAATAGTGAGACAGGGAAGACAACTAAGGCTTTTGCAATAAGGTAGAAATTATGGTGGCGAGTAGAAGGTGGTCATCTTGGCCAATAAGGGGTCATATTCTGCTTGTATCTTGAAGGCAGACCTGATGCGTTTTGTTGACTTGCTGGATAGAGGATATGAAAGAGAGGAATTGGTGATGATGTCAGAATTTTTGGCCCAAGCACCTGAGGATGGGTTTTGCCATTTATTGCGAGGGGAAAGAGTCTAGGAAGGGCAGTGTATGGGAGATCTGATGCTCCATGTTGGTTATGCATTTTGAAATAGCTTTGAGAAAACCCAAGTGATGGAAGTATCAAGTAGGAATTTACACTTGCAAATCTGGAGTTCAGAGGGAGGTTCTTCAAAGTTATAAATTTGGAGATGTAAGTCTGGGGTCATCAATCTATAGATGACATATGAAGCCTTGGGAGTGCATGAAATCAAAGCAGTGATTATAAATAGAGGGGGAAAGTCCAAGGAGTGATTCTTCTGATACTACAACCTTAAGAGGCTGAAAGGTAAGGAAGCAAAGAACACTGAGGAGGGGTAGCCATTGAGGAAGAAGATGAGCCCAGAGAGTGTGATGTCCTGGAGGAAAATAAGGAAATATCTCAAGGGGACAGGAAAGGTCAGCTGTGTCAAGAACTTTTGACATGTCAAATAAGATGAGGATGAAATATTAACTCGGGGATGTGCAACATGTAGGTCATTGAAAATCTCATAGTTTGTAAGTGTTCCTGTGTAGTAGGAGCAAGAACATAAAAATGGGATAAGATAAATTTTTTTTTCATATTATCTTGTTTTCTTTTTTCTTTTTTTAATTCATTTTTATGGTTAGACTTATTGGGGTGACATCTGTTAGCAAGGATTACATAGGTTTCAGGCATACAATTCTACAGTGTGTTGTCAACTTGTTGTATAATAAGTTCACCACCTAATGTGACTTCTCTTTCCATCACCTTATATTTAGCTTCCCCCCTCCTCTCCACCCCCTCCCCTTTCTCCCCTCCCTAACCCACTCGTCCCCAAATAAACATTAAACTATTGATTGTATCCATGGGTTATTTGTTCATTTCTTTTTTTCTTTGCTTTCAGTTTTATATTCCGCATATGAGTGAAGTCATACAGGTCTTTGTTTTTTCTGTCTGGCTTATTTCACTTAGCGTGATGATCTCCAGGTCTATCCATGTTGTTGCAAATGGCAATATTTCATTTTTTCTTATAGCTGAGTAATATTCCATTGTGTATATGTACCACAGCTTCTTTATCCAGTCATCTGTCATAGTTTCCATGTTTTGGCCACTGTGAGCAGCGCTGCAATGAACATTGGGGTATGTAAGTTTTTGTGGACTAAGTTTTTCAAGTTTATGGGTAGATCCCCAGAAGGGGGATTGCTGGGTCAAATGGTAGCTCCATTCCCAATTTTCTGAGGACCCTCCACACTGTCTTCCACAGTGGTTGTACCAGTTTGCATTCCCACCAGCAGTGTACCAGAGTTCCTTTTTCTCCACATCCTCTCCAGCACTTGTTATTCCTTGTCTTGTTGATAACAGCCATTCTCACAGGTGTGAGGTGGTGTCTCATTGTGGTTTTGATTTGCATTTCCCTGATAGCTAATGAGGATGAGCATTTTTTCATATGTCTGCTGGCCATTTGTATTTCTTTGTGAGAGAAGTATCTGTTTAGTTCTTCTGCCCACTTTTTAATTGGGTTGTTTGTTTTTTTGTTGTTAAGTCTTATTAGTTCTTTATATGTTTTAGATATTAGACCCTTATCTGATGCGTTATTTGCAATATTTTCTCCCATTCAGTTGGCTGTCTCTTTGCCTTGTTGATGGTTTCTTTTGCTGTGCAGAAGATTTTTAGTTTGATATAATCTGAATGAGATAAATTTTAAGTAGCAAGTATAGACAACTCCTTTGTGGGCTTTTGTTGGAAAAATGAGAGAAATGGAATGAGAAAGTGGAAGTGGGAGATTCCGTTTGCCATTTGGGATGTAGAAAGCTGAATAGAGGCCATTCCTACTCCAAACCACAACAAGAACAGAAAATGATGTAATTTATAAGTTCAATTTTTTTTTTTTCTTGAAATAGTAGAGAGTTGAGTTCTCAGGGCAAACAAATAATGTAAATTCTAAAGAAAGACTAGTGCCCCAAAGAGAGATGGAACTCAAGCACTGGTTTACATGCGAACAGGTGTAGAACTTCATATATAGTCTTGCAAGAAGACTTCAGCCAAAATTCTTAATAAATTCTAAAGGCTGAGTGTGGGCTAGCTTAGATACATCAATAGAAATTACCCAAACTGAAACATAAAAACAAAAAGAAGGGTCCAACAAACAAACAAACAAACAAACAAAAGAGAGGCTCCAAGAGCTGTTATCAAAAAGTCTCATATGCATCTAGTTAGAATCCAAGAAAGAAAAGAGGAAGTGTATAGGACAGAAGGAACATATAAAGAGTTTCCTAGCCTCATTACTGGTAATCATCGCATTTTGATTGCCCCAGACAAACTCCTATTCAGAAAAAGCAAAAATTAATGAATGACACAAAGTTACAGGTCCAAGGGGCTCGGGACACACCAAACTGAGTAATCACTCTCCCCTCAAAACACACCGAAACAGTTTTCATTCCAGCCCCTGAAAATAAAAGATAATGAGAAAGTACTCAGGGAAAAATGACACCTTATGTGTGAAACAGCAAAGATAAGAATCATAGCCCAATTATGT
>PVJL010006989.1:0-84116 GCA_004026885.1 Lyroderma lyra
CCCCCGAGAGAATTCTCTCCGAGTGTGAGGAACAGGCCTATTTACAGTCACGTGGGGCCCTGGGACGCAGAGAGCAGAGTTTTAGATCAGTCCTCGCTCAGAACCGCAGTCATTCTGTTACAGCCTGATTGGAACTCGTGTGGATTTTTAAATTTAAGTGTCACTGTCCCGTCAGTGACTCAAATGCCCGTTAATGGAAATACAGGCACACATGTTTTTTTAACTCTCTCTGTGCCCTTACAGTCCCACTCTGGGAGTGGCCAGCACTGTGTCTCCTCTGATCTGTTGCAACAATGCTAATGACTCCCTGCTCCTCTCCCCTCGCCACACCCTGTCATCCTACAGGGCGACACAGGCTGGTGCTCTGCCCACATTTCTCTCTGAGTCAGACCCCTGATCCAGACCAGTCCATGTCTCCCAGTAGATCCCAGCAGGACAAAGTCCTCATTCTTAGCCTGGTGCCTGGACACGTAAGATGTACCACAATTGGGTCCCCCTCTATTGCTCACTGTCCCCACCCCCCACAGCCTCCGCTCCAACCAGACAGGTCAACTCACTCTCCCCTGCACGTCCCAAACACATTCAGCCTTGGCTCAGACCACCTCTGCGCTCTCTGCCTATAAGGTTCTTTCTCCCCTCATTCACCCGAGTCCCCACTCTGTGCCAAGGGGCAGGACATCTGTCACGGTGACATGGACCACGAGGGCAACAGGCGGGCAAGTATGAGGCAGTTCTCACACCGTGTGAGGAGGGGTTTGGGGTGGAGAGCTGGGTTCTGCCAGACTCCCTGAGTCTCTGCAGCAGCTGTTAGGCTGGTACAGGTCTCCCCAGTCCAGAGGGAGGGGGACCGAGAGCCCGTGGGGTGGAGGGGGTTGGGGGGCTGCCTGCTGGCACGCTGCTGCCTCTCACTCTGCAGCCAGCCTCCTCCACCAGCCCCCAGGTCAGACAGACCTGAGGGACAGATGGCTCCTGCGCCGGGCGCTGTCACCTTCTGCATTTCATTTAGCAAGCAGTGGCGGGGCCCGTGTTCTCTGCAGTGTTTTTAACCTTCGTGTGCATGCATGTTTCATCCTGTCTCCCGGGTGGACGCCGTCCCTGTGGGCAGGGCGAGTGGCACACCCACCATTTTGTACAGAGGAGGCAGCCAGTACCTATCTGCTGAATGAATAAGGGAATGAGTGTGCTCAGAGCACCTGGCTATCCATCCAAAGTCATCGGTCCAAAAAACTGCTCCACAAAGCAGAGCAAACTTCCTACTTCATGCTCTTTCCTACTTCATGGGGTGAATGCATTAAATCTTCAGTGTCTCTAATGAGACCTGAGATCAACTGCTGAAAAACAGTCCATCTTGCTGACTGGAAAAAAAAAAAAGCTTATAAAATAAAGTAAGTGTTACCTTGTAACAGGGCCTCGGATACTCTCCTTTAGAAGCCTAACATCTCAAACCCAAACACAAAAAGTGAAGAGCGTACCTTAAGGGGCAATAACGTACGTCATTTCTCTCTTTTGCAGTGTCTAGAACGGGCATGTCCAACCTGCAGCCCGACACAAGTTCTTAGAACAGTGTGAGATAATTTGCGACCTTTATTTTTAGCTCAGCAGCTATCGTTAGTGTGAGTGCATGTGATGTGTGGCCCAAGACAATTCCTCTTCTGGTGTGGCTCAGGGAAGCCACAAGGTTGGACACGGCTGGCCTAGAATGACTTCCGAGAGCTGGGTGTATGCCGCTCCGATCAGAAGAAATGTGCAAAGCCATGCACTGCTGGGAGCTGACCTTTTCCTGAAGGGTGGGTGGCCCCGCTCCTCCAAAGCTGGGACACCAGGCTCTGGAGAAGCCCTCACTCAGCAATTAGGGCTGCTGGAGCTACACCCAGGCCCCAAACAGGCTCCGGCTTTGTCTCTGGGAGAAAACCCTGCTGAGCACTGACGAAACTGCAGGGAGATTAAATGTAATTGAGGGAGGTGCACAGCTCTGCTGTCCTTGCCTCCCCCTCCAGGCATGTGGCTGCCTGCTCCCAGGATGCCTTGTGCTGAACAGGGGGTGGCCTGCCACGGACAAATGGGCATGGCTGGCCTCACCCTTCTTTAGAGGCTGTCTTCCCTCTGTTGCAGGGACTCTGCCCTCCTGGCCAGGTTTCCCGGCTCCTCCACCCTCTCCCACCCACACACCCACTGTCTTACCTGCCTGCAGGGTTGAAAGCGATCTTCCCTTCCCTCCCTACTCTGCCCAGGCAACTTGCTTATTTCTAGGGTGTCAAATACCCACCCTGACCCAAGGGGCAACACCCCCACATCCACATCCAGATACACACTTGCCTACTGAGAGCGCAACCTCATTTTGCCCCAAAATACTTCATTCTCTCTCCCCAAATCTGCCATCCTGATGGGTTGTACCACTGTCTGCTCTACCATGAGAAGCCGGGGAGCCATGGAGACACTCCTCTCTCGTGTCTACAGCGACAGGGCACCAGGTGCTGTCAAGTCCAATCCTTTGCATTTCCACCACCACCACGGGCTTAGTTCGTTCGGCCTGGCTCTGAATCCCTCCGCTCCCAGCCTAGGCCTGGTACATCACTGGTTCTTAATAAATGTGTATCAAATGCACAACTGAACGGAAATGAATGAGAAAACACAGTTTCCACACATCAGAGTAAAAGCAACAACAGGCCCAAGGTGGGGTCCCTAGCCCCCAGCACAGCAAACGCAGATTTAATTGTAGTTGCAGATTTAATTGTAGTTCCGGCCACTCCCGGGTGTGGAATTTTACACTGGAATTTCCTGATGGACTGCTGGTGAGGTCATCTGCCTGACAAGACCCTGTGCCTCCCCACCGCCCCCCCCAGGCAGGCGAGCTCACCTGGGACATCCTTTTTTTTTTTTTTCTGCTAATAATTTTTGGCCCCACCCAGTTTCCTAAAAGAACTTCCTATTTTGCACAAATCCTCACGGGTACGTCTCTGTTGACTGGATGGGGAGCTGCCCTATCCCAGACTCCTTCAGTAGAGCCAATGAAACCTTCAAATTTATTTGGTTGAATTTTGTTTTTGAACACACATATGGAATTTTCTAGAGATGGAATACCAGACAGAGCTACAAACAGTTTTTACAATTTCTGAAATTTTAAGATTTCTGAAACCCCAGAAACGTACCAGTTTCTGCCTGAAGCCTAACACCTCTATGTCGCTCTACATTTTTTTCCCAGCAGCCTCAGCGAGGCCCACCCAGTGAGAGTATATTAAGGGGAAGGGGCCACCAGTGGGGCGGGACAGTAAGGGATTTGGGCTGTGACGAATTAAAACCCTCTGCTTCTTGTTGTCACCGCGTGCTGGCAATTCTAAACCAAGTCAGTGATCAAATTCTACTGGTCCCTCTGCCCACCAGGCCACCCTGTCTTCTTGTGAGTCTGCTTTTCCTTGTCATCAGGGAAGCCACACATGATCTTTCATGCTTTATCCATTAGAGAGACCAGGAAAAGCGCTCCAGCCATCACTCAAAACTACCTTCCTTAGCCAGCTTGAAAAATTCTTAAGAATTTTGGAGATGAAAGAATTAGGCATTCCTCTAAATACCATCTTTTTTTTTTTTAATTTCCTTTTCTCTTAGGGACTGTGGGGGCTAAAAACAATGACACTTTTCCTCTTCTAACTGGGCTAATAATCAAATCAACAGAGACAGGTTAACAGGAGACAATAAAAAGTTTAGTACATGCCCCAGGGGGATTCACACAGGCGTGAACATTCCCACGACAGTGAGGCAACATTGGGTATAATAGACGGCATTTTGGACAAAGGAGAAAGGGGTGGGGAACACGAGGTTTCAGATTTCAGAAAAAAAGTGATTTCCAGGTCGCTGAGGACGAAGGTACACACGTGGCAGAACAATTCTTGCGGGGCAACTCAGAAACAAGGGGACACAGGGGGTACGAGCTACCAGGCCGGGCGTCCTCCTGAGGATGAGGATGCTTAAGGAGATTAAGCCTGGGCTCCCTTCCGAAGGCAGCTCTTTCTGTCTGGATCTCCTGGGTAAGAAAGGGGGGAAGGTCAAAGGTCCTGGTTTCTTAAATACGCACCTTAAAATCCATATCCCAAAAGGCAGCGTCAGGACGGCACAACTTCTGGTTCCGCTCAGGGCTTACACCAAAGGCCTCTTCGCAGGGCCTTCGCTGCAAACAGAGGTGCCATTAGTCGATGGAGCTGGGGTAAAGGTCCACCTCTCACTTCACCCCCTCCCGAAATGCGCAACCCAGGACGGACAGACCCACCCAGGGTCGGGGAGAGGAAACAAACCCAACTCCGGGTGCTGGGAAACGGACGCGCGAGGGGGCAAGGGCTCGGCGGACAGGAAGAGGCTGGATGCTAGACAAGTGGGGGCAGCCGGGACCGGCTTGATTTACAGCCCAGAGTCGGGACACCTGGGGAAAGGAGGCGTCACTTCCACCCCAGAGCGACTGCGGCAAACGCTGTTTGAGCAGCAGTCACCCCGGGGGTCCCCGCCCCCACTCCGTGCCTGTCCCTCCTCCCCTCCTGGCAGCAGCAGCAGGTGGGCGGCTGTGCTCACAGCACGGGAAAGGGGTTGTCCTCTGACCTGGGGGATGCCAGGCGCAGGTAGGGGCGAGCAGGCGCTGTTGAAGGAGGGGCATGCTGGAACGTTTAGGCACTAGGGGGGCCGTGAAAGCTTCGGAGGCGCCCAGGTGCTGGCAGCCAGCCTCTCACCTGCACGCAGGCTGCACGACCCTGGGTGCGCGCACGTGCGTGCCTGCGTACGTGTGCGTGCGTATGCCTGTGCGTGCATACGCCTGTCTGTGCGTGCGTACGTGCGTATGCTTGTGCGTGCGTGCACACGCCTGACCTGACCAGCCCCAGAGAAAGAACAAAAGATTCGGAGACTTAGCAGGCCCCGTTACATGGCCCATCCAGGTCACCCTAAAGCGTTGCCCCCAGTCAACAATCCCATGCACGGTTCTCAGAGGTCCCCATCTTAGTCCCAGTTCTTAATTAGGAGCAGGCCAGCGGGGTTCACAGACACCTGAGGAAAGCCTGTAACAGAGAGACCAAAAGAAAGAAAAGGGCAGAGCAATGTGGAGGACGTGGGGCACTGCAGGGAGAGGGGAACTTGCAGAACCCCCTCTAGCATTAACAAGGGGAACTGCCCAGCCTCCAGCCGCAGCCTCCAGATGGGGTCAAGAGCATTTTTTCCCCATGCTATGTTCTCTTTAATTGGGGACGAAGACTCTTCCATTCATGTCACCTACCTCACTGCTGTCTGGCTGCCAGTCCCTCGTGTCTCTTCAGCAATGGCAAGGCGGGTGCCCTCTCCACAGGGAGGAGAAATCCGTGCTTTGCCGCCTTTGCCGGTAACGACAATGTTGGCCAGCCGGGTGGCGAAGTTGTCGCCACTGGCATCTTTCAGATGAACTCCGTCAAAAAGAACCAGGGTGCCTCTCTCTGTTGGTGATCACACTGATTCTACCCAGGTTGGCACCTCGGGTCACCATGCACAGGTTACGTGATGAAATCGGTGATTTTGCCAGAATCCAAATCAATCAGAACGGTGTCGTTCACCTTGATGAGGGGGTCAGGGTAGCAGATGGTGCGCACCAGATGGGGGATTCCTTTTGTGCCCACAAAGGTCTTCCTCACTTTGCACAACTTGGACTTGGCCTCCTTGGGTGTAATACGATGCACAGCAAAGCGACCCTTGGTGTCACAGATCTGACGGGAATTCTCTCCTGTTTGTCGACGCTGACGACGTCCATCAAACCAGCAGGGGAGGTCACATCAGTTCGGACCTTGCCATCCATCTTAATAAACCATTGCATGCAGGTCTTCTTTGCTTCATCTCCTGTAGGGCATACTTCAGTCTGTTCCTGAGGAAGATGACAAGAGGGAGACATTCTCTCCGCTTGTGGGTACACCCGTAGATGGATGAGGGGTAAGCACACCGGTCAGTTCCCCCAGCAGCCAGTGCTTCGGAGCCGCTACACGCTTCCGATGCTCCTTGGGACCAGGAGCCACAGCCGCACTGGGCACCGAAAGAGGACAACAACCTTGTTTAAAAAAAGCAGTATTACGGAGACACAAAGGGAAGAGTGTGTATTTGTGGTGGGAGGATATCAAGAAGTTGCGTTCAGGGAATAAAAGAGGTGCTATTAGAAATTAAGTGTATCAGAAATAGGAAGTTCAAGGCAAAATTGGGACTCTTCCAGAGGAAAAAAGCAAAGAGGTGAAAAACAAGCCAGGGAACTGGTGATCCAACGCAGGAGTGAGGTGAAGGGGGACCCCGGGCTTACAGCCACGCACTGCACAGGGGCACCCAGCGGCTCCCATGCGTGGGGCAGTCCTCTTCCCTATCCCTCGTTGTCTGCAGATGGTGGGGGTCCACACACGTGCGTGATGCACGCACTGCCTCAACGTGACTGTAGCTCCCGGGGGCAGCACGCAGCCCCGGGCAGGTCGCCGGCTCACCTGCACCCCCAGCCTCCAACAACTACATCCAGGGCACCCCGAACACATCTATCCTGATACTTCTCCCTCTCGGCAGACACGGTTGTGGAAAACGGACTCCTAGGCTCGCTGGGACGCTGGTACTGGCTGGCACATCGCCCATGTAGGGGCCGGGGGCCCTAGGAAGCAGCCCACTGTGGTTGGGGGCGGGGGGGCTCCCTTGGGCTTGAAGATAGCAGCAGCTGAAATTTCAAACCCAAAACACAACAGTTCAGAGATCGTTTCTGCACTGGCCTGATTGTAGAGGCATGCTCTTTCTTTGTTACAAGAATGTTCCATGTCGTTAGGATCTCTGCAGGAGTTTTTACTTTTTTTTCCCAGGACTGCCTTGTCTGCAGCAAGCCTGGTCCAGTCAGAGAGCTGGATTTCCACCTGCGTGACACCTTTGGAAACTTTGCCTCACTCCGGAGAGCTGTCCCCAGAGCATCCCCCTCCACCAGCTGTAGACTTAAGAGGCAGGGGCTTGTAAGCCCATCTGGGCCATCCAGGGACTCCCCAGGGTTAAAGGTACTTCAGAGATGCTGGGAGAGCGAATCCAGCCAACGCCCAGCACTGCTTGCTGCCTTTTTGGTGAGGACGCTTTCTTCCCTGGTGGGCACAGGCTGAAAGCAGCATGCTGCAGAGGTGTCCTCGTTCATGAAGTGGGAAAGCAGCGGTGACAGTGCTCAGGTGGGAGGGGACCGTCCTAGGCGGAGCTATGCTTTTCTATGAAAGGAAGAGCTGTCAGCAGTGCCCTCCACCGAGCTGGGAAATGAGATGCTCCATTAAGGCTGCCATGAACCCAAAACGAAAGGGACCAAAAAAACCCCTAAAAGCAGGAGCAAAAAAACAAAACCAACCCACGGCTCTACTTGAGAATCCTTATCACAACTTGGCTTGCGTGCCCAGAGGAACTCGGGGTTCCAACGTGGAGTGGGGTGAGCATGCGCCTCTTCCCCTGGCTGGGAAGGCCAGCTGCTCCTGCTCAGGGGCCGGGGCCGGGTGCCAGCTCCCTGAGCCAGCCCCACCTTCACCCACAAGCATCGTGCCCACAGCCAAGCCCCAAACAGGGCGTGCTTTCTGAGCAGGGTGGGGCGGGGCGGCCCAGGCACAACCGAGAAACAAGTCAGGAGTGTGGTAGGCAGGTGGACTTCTCCACCCGCTCCCGCACTTCCCACCACACCCCTTCGGGCACGCCACTGCCCTTCACCTTGTTAAGATGTGCTCCCCGGAAATTAGCCACTTGCAGATTAGTGTGGATTTACCTCCAGTTAAAATACACCTTCTCACAGGTTCCTAACGACATTTTCCGGCAGTGCTGGCGGTGAAGGTCATCTTCCCGGTGATCCTCTCTCCTCCCACAGGGCTGTCCATGCCCTTGAGGACCAGCACTCAGTTCCAGGTGATCCTGTGTGTGAAATCAAGTGTATTCATTTCAGAAGAGGGGAGGAGAACAAGGAAGTGACACTGCAGGTGAATTTGTGTTAAGAATGTTCTAGAATGCTTAGGGGACACCAACACTGAGTACTTTCTGAGTGTCAGGCTTGAACTTTCACTGGCATTGTACTTGACTTTCATACCATCCTCATTTCAGATGAAGGGACAGTTCAGAATGCCGGGTGTGCCCACACCCGTCCGCCTAGCAAACACAGGAGGTGGAACTAGAACCAGCCTGTCTGCTTGCAAGTTCACTGCTTAGGATGGAAGCAGTCCCAGCGATTGCCTGGCCCACCTCCTCATTACAGAGATGAAGAGACAAGGGCTTAAGTCAGATGACTTTCCCAGGCTCAGTGATCCTAAAGCAACAGCTCAGGAAACTCAGCCAGGCAGCAGAACGTGAGCCTGTGAGTTTTTGCTGTGGTAACTTCTCCCTCCAATGGCTTTGCCTTTTTTATGGATAGTATTGAACATGCTGTTTACTGAAAACCATTTAAGAAGTCTTCATAGACAGTATAAATTATAAATAAAATAAAAAGCAGTGGCAGATGCTGGATTAGAATTCAGGGCTTCTTAATCCAAATCTGGGTCTTTGGGAGTTCCCTGGTGGTGTAGTGGCTTAAGGCTTTGGTGCTGTCAACGCTGCGACCTGGGTTCGATTCCCAGCCAGGGAGCTACCCACATACTACAAAACAAAGAACAAATCTGGGTCTTTTTCAGTTATAGTACACGGCCTCCTACTAATACCTGCATAAATATAAACAAAACGATAGACACTATAGCAGTCTTGATACAATGTCATAAATTAAAAATATGCTCCTCTGGTTCAGTCAACACTTTCTAAGAAAAATCCTTCAGCCTCTACCCTGCATGTATACAGTAGGAACTAAATGAGGATAATAACCAATACTTACGGTGCTCTGTATCTCACTCGGTCCTTACTGCAATAATGGATACTATTATCCTACAATTTACAAGCACCAATCTTACCACACTGCCTTCACTAGCAACAGACTTTAAAATGCAACTGGGATGTCCCTATGGGCCACAGGGAAACCTCTGGTTACCATGGATCGTCACTTGCTGGCACACCAGTATTACTTGATGGCACTTTAGAACTGCCCAGAAAGTTTTTCACAGGAATTTATTATGAAGCAGAATGCAAAATTCACACTAAGTTTACTTAAAGCTAAAGCAAGAGATCTAAAAGAGATGTCCTGTCTGGAGGTGGACTAAAAGGCAGCTTGGGGCCATGTCCTTCTGTCCCAATGAGAGTCCCTTCAGGAGAAAATTCCGAGGAACTAACACTATACTATTGGGGAAAAGATGTATTTAATGTCTCCTTTACTTATTCTTAAGAAGCCCCATTTTTCTCTCATAAAATATATTATTTGTATTTAAACCAACTGGAATGGCATTTTAACCTTCAGAAATATTATGAAAAAAATTGTTTTTGAAAAATGTTTAAGTATCTCACGCAGGGGTGTCCAATCTTTTGGCTTCCCGGGGCCACACGGGAAGAAAAATCGTCGTGGTCACTCGTGAAACACACTAATGATAGCTGCTGAGCTTTAAAAAAAATCACAAAAGTATCTCCTAATGTTTGAAGAAAGTTTTCAAAGTTGAACAAGCTTGGTCTTGTACATCAATCTGGAAGATCTGGGGGAAAACCTTGCTCATTCCTTCATTTGTATGTTGCTCTACCCTGCATACCACGTATGCACACGTGAAGTTTAAAATGTTGTGCCCCACAAAAAAAGTAAAACTAGGTGAATTTAATTTTAATATATTTTATTTAACCCAAGATATGGAAAACATTGTCCTTTCCACAAGCTTTTCACACCAAGTCTTCAAAACCAGGTGTGTTTTTTATACTTACCTGCTAGGCTGGCCACACTGCAAGCGCTCAGTGGTCACGTGGCCCTGGCTCCCACAGTGAGGAGCGCGGGTCTAGAACCATCAGAGACTTCGTCTCCCTGACATCTCACAGGTGAGGACACCGGGACCCGGGAAGAAGTGAGACTCAGCACGTTAACAGCATGTCAGACGCCCCGCAGTCTAAGGCCCTTTGGAACTCTAAATTTTTGTGTGCTTGTGTTTTTTCTTGAAGGATGTGTATTATTTTTGAAAAACCACTGATTAAAGGAGCTTACGACATCTAGGCAATGTTAACGAGGACTTACTCGTTCAAGAGTTCTTTAAGAGGATTCACTTAACACTCAACCACCAAACACATACCCACCGTCATCAGGATGAGCCCACTTTCAGGGGAATGGAGAAACCTGAGTAGTCCTATGTGCCCTGTGCAGGCAGGCTCCAAGCTCCAAGCTCCAGCAATCACCAGCCCGCCGGCCATTCTCCACCTGCAGGAGGGGCGAGCAGTCAGAGCTCAGGAGCACACCGCCCTCTAGAGGGGCAGAGGAGGCTGCAACGACACAGAACAGAACGCCCACCGTGGAATTCTAACGGGCCCGGAAAAAAGGCCTTAGGAGATTAAGATTCATGTATAAATCTTGGGTGGTAACCCACTCAGGATATTTTCAATAAACTGTCTTCAGAGATGTAATTTTAACTTGGTCCACTAGCCTCTGCAGGGTCTTTTCTGTATCACTGATGTGGCACACTTACTTGCAAAGAATTCTATGACCATCTGGCCCCATCCCCTATACCCACAGATGAGAAATCTACCCCCAGAGGAAAGTGGCTTGCCCCTTCCCATGGCCAAGAGAAGGGGCTTGGGCGAGTGGCACTCCCAACCCTGCAAGCAAGGCTTGGCAATGTTTTTACATGCCAGGAGACAAGCTCCCCACGTTACTGCCAATACAGGTCCTGAAAAAACAGGTTGGGCCAAATCCCCAGGAACAATCGTGCCACTCCCAGGGGCTGGGGTTCTACTTTAAACCCGTTGAAGGGCAGAATCATGAGGACACATCACTGTGGGAGCCTGTTGGCTTCTCAAGTGAGCAGAGGTCTTGTTTACACTCAGCACCATCAGAGCCACTTATCTTAAAGTTTCATTTCTAGGTGAGGGGTGCATCCAATTGACGTAAATACATACTGAGCATTTACTGTGTTTCAAACACCCTTCTAGGTGCTGGGATACAAAAGTGAACAGTGCTATAACATAATTTAAAAAACCCCTGCCTTTACGGAGCTTACATTCTAGTCAGAGGTTGGGAAGGTGAGGGAGGACACACAATGGATCACTTGTTCCTTGAAGAATGCCATCAAGAGAGAGGGGAGACAGGAGTTAGGGGCACTCACCCCCCTCACAATCGAAAGTAACATTTGGGCCTCCGCACACACGAATTCCCAGTCGTGGATCGAAAATGTGTAAGTAAAGTCAGTATGTTAAATAAGTTTATTAAAAAGCTATACCAAGAAATCACGAATTTCAGTCTTGATTCTCCAAATTCAAGTCCAGCAGTTTCCTCAACACGACCGATCAGGTCTAAGGTCTCTGGAGAACACAGGTGCAGGAAAGGCACCGTCTTGAAATGAGCTGAAGCTATTTGTTCCCTGACGTCACGGTTCGCCCTGGAACATTTAGAAATGCCTTCAAGTCCGAGGCAACACAAACCCAAAGGACACGGGGGTTAGAGACCCCAACCAAAGTGCAGGGAACATGGCAACCTAATCCCCTCTCCGTTGGGTGCGGTCACAACGCACCCGATGGAAACTGCACTCAGGGGTGGGCTGTGCCTGCAGCTCTTTCGTCATCAAATGGCAAACCCGAGACATCAAAGTAAAGCTCTGGCTGTTCACGGTCTTTGTATTCAAACTTTTTTTTTTAATAGAGGTGAAACAGACAGTTTATTGAAGAGAAAGTACACTCCAAAGGGGTAGGAGCGGGCTCGAGCAGGAAAATGGCTCAAGAGCCTGTTTTCAAACCTTTGAAAATGAAAAGTTTTTAGAAATGTAGCCACTCAGGGCCCATGACATGTGGGATGTCCTTACACTGACTTTTTACCAGCTTCTAAAAAAATTCTTTGCAACTCATTTTTTAAGTCAAAGTTTCAGGAAGTCACAACCACAAACCAGGACAGGCCTAAACCCAAGAAACAGCAAGCTGCCTGCTTGGAATTCAACAATGAGAAATGGAGATCTTCCCGAACAACGCTCAGTACCGAACTATGACGCTGCTTAATCTCGAGTCCGTCTTGATGGAGTTACAGATAAAGCTGAAGGAAACACAACGTTGGCCCAGAACCACGGACTCTCACTTGGTCAGACCTGGGCAAACAGTTGCCACAGCTCCTACCTCTTCACCAAGTGTTTTTATGGACACAGTTTCTGATGTAAGCGCTAAAACAGGCATCTCTGATATAATGCACATGGCAAAGAGAAATGGATCATTTCTTTCAACGCTGCTGTGGTACATCTCACCCCAAACCCGCTCCGCCCACTCTCCCTCCCAACACAGTGAGTGGCCATTCCGATGGTCTCTCAGGTGTTTGGGTCATGAACCCTGACGTCAGCCTTTACTTTTCTCCTGACTGCTCACACACTACCTGGCACACCCCATTCGCCCGCCTTTGTGTTCCATCTGGAATGTGACCGCTTTTCTCCATATCCACTGCCACCATCCCAGACCACCCCATCAGCACCATCCTCTGGGGGTTACATCAACACCCAACTGGTCCCCCAACTTCGCTTCCCGTCTGTCCTCCAGGGGCCAGAATGACGGTGACCCTTCCAAAACAGAAGGCAGGTCCCAGCACCCCTCTGCTCAAAACCCTCCAACGGCCCCATCCAATCCCATCTCCTGTCTCCCTTGGTTATGATCGCTGCAGGCAGGCTTCTGCCTCTGGGCCTTGGCCTGGAAACCTCTTCTCTGCTGATACGCACATTTTTCAAGTATTTGCTCAAATATAACCTCCGTGTGGTCTATTTTAAAACCGTAAACACGTAACTCCTTGGCCAAGCATCTCTCTACTCTGGAATATTTCTCCCTACAGAATTTATCACCTGCTGACAGTTTTTCTTAAACTTATTTTAAAGTCTTATCTTTCTCTTAAAATGGAAACTACCTGCAGGCACTTTTGTTTTATTTACCACTACATCCCCAGCACCCAAAACACTCAAATGGATGAATGACCATGGCGAACAGCTGAACATAAACAGTTGAGAAACTGGGAGGTCCTCGCGCAAACAAGAGCATCAAAGATGAAGGGTGGGTGTGTTGCAAATGATCACTGCGCACAGGACGGACTCGTGAGTGATTACAGCCACCACCAACTGACCTCGCCTAGGGTGGAAGCATGCTCCCTTCACAGAAAACACAGCCTTATAGTCAAGTGGTTTCAGATGGCTCTTCTGCATGTAAACGAAGCGCAAACCACGGGCCCGAATTTGTCCAGAGTGCCTTTACACCTACGCATCGAGGCTGTGGATGTTCGTTATACCTAAATGTTTGTGATGCTTCCAAAGGCATATTGGAGGAGAAAGCAATATATTAAAAAAGTGTACAAAGTTCTTCATTGGAATAGCTTCAGTAAGTCCCCTGTCCATAGCAGACAGAGCCAGGGACTGAGTCTGGACAAACAGAGCCTTCACGAAATTGCATGCAACACGCGAACTGGCGCCCAGACGCCGCCGTGACGGCCACCTTCCAGGAGCACCGGGCAGGTAGTCCCTGCGCACGGTGCACAGTTCTGGGTCTACCTGCCCTTCTTCGTCTTGGCTGTCTTCTCCTTTCTTTTTTTCACGTGTTTAGGAATTTTGTTCTTTCTTTTCTCTCTCTGGGCTTCCTTGACCATCTTTTTTCTTTCCTATACAACAAAAATTAAAAAAAATAAACCTGTAAAATACAGACAGAAGAAAAAAATACTTATTTGAATAACTTCACTGAGATTCACCACAATTGTGAATCCATTCAAGAGGGAAAATGATATTTAAAAATAAATTTCGAAGGGGTTCCCTGGTGGTGCAGTGGCTAGGCTTCGGCACTCTCAACGCCATGGCCTGGGTTCGATTCCCAGCCAGGGAACCACCAAAAAAAAAAAAAAAGAAGAAATTTCAATTTTTTTCTGAAGTTCAGTAGTTCTCACAGCAGCAGCACTTTTTTAAATGATGAGGATTTTCTTTCTATAAGAAAATTCCATTCATTTGGAGTATCCACGTTATTGCTACAGTTAAAGAACAAGATAAACGTAAACGGCCAACGTGAGGGTAACAGGAAAGAAGGCTGCCCCGGAGCCACCTGCCTGCTCCAGCCCACTCCTACCTTAGGGGTGCACTTGCCCCTTGCCATCCGAGGCCCTGGAGCCTCTGCCCCTCCCTCCCGCACCCTACTCCCCTTACCCCCCAACTCCTACTTCTTTGGAGTTACTCTTCATTACTAATAAACTATCTTTTCACCACTTTAAAAGAAAAATAGAGATGATTATGCTTGGTGGTGGAATTTGGGGTAAAAACTATCTTTAAAGTATTATAATAGAAATTTGAAGATAGCCAAAGAGAAACACTTAGGATGTTTGCAACTACTTTCCAAGTTTCATATTCTAACAGAAATAAAGGTTGGAAAGAGACAACAGAGTTATTTCCAGGAGCCACAGAGAGAATCTGTAAGAGGAAGCCAATGTGTCTCAGAGCTCTTAAGCTACACAGCGGCCGTGTCTCAATCAGTGGTGTCTCTTCTGTCCATAGCAAGGACATCACCATTTGTACTTCAAGTGAATGGCAGTGACTTTTCAACAATGTCCTGGCTTTAGTGTGCTGTCTCCCTGGGCAGGGCCCATCGAGCCCCTTGTAGAAGACCAGTCTCCAGACAACGTTACCACCAAAAGCAAAGTGCATGCTCAGGAGCTGAAACTACAATGGGAGGTACTTACTCATCAGCACTAGTTCCAGCCACTGTAACCTTGATACTTGGACAAAGAGTAAAGGGCAAGGGGGTCTGTGTTCCTGGCTAACCTTTCGATCAACTTCAAGGTCGGGGCTGGGTTTCTTGGAGCAGGCACCGTCTCCCTGCTCTTCAGACTCTGCGTCAGAACACTCAGAACTTCCAGCACCTTCTGAATCAGAACAAGTCTTTTCCTCAACTTGACTTTCTAGGAGCGCAGGGACCTTGGAAACATGACAGAACCACATTACTCTAAACCAGTCAGCTGTCTGTTGTTAAGCGTGTTAATGCCAGAATGCAGGTTTTAGCCTTGCAGGTGTACTGCATGGGAGCACGATCACGCATGCGGCCTATCACTGACGGAAACGACGTTATGCGGTGATGACCGTGAAGTACAGAGAGAAGACAAAATGCTTATTTGGATAAGTGCACAGCTATTTTCCTATGAATCACATTTCAAGTAACACACACTGTTCATCTGATCAAGAGGGAAGACTATTTAAACAAAAGCAATTTTCTCTGTTTTCCTGAAGTTGAATAGTTTTTAAAGCAGCAGGAAGCATTTTTTTAAAAGATGAGGTTTTCTTTTTATAAGAACAAAACACAAACATTTAAAAAGCAATGGTACAAAAAGGTTTCCTGCCCAGTTGAAACAAAATGTTCACGATCTGGAACTCAAAGCACAACTGTCCTATAATACCTATTACATGTAATTCAGAAATGTGAAATACTGGAACTTTCCTAATTCAATTCTTCCCGTAAAAGACACAGTAAATTTTCAAAAAGCAAACTGCGATCTTTTTTGTTTAAGCCTTTCATTAAAACCATTAAAAGAAGTAAGGATTATCTTTATTATTGCTTATATCAGAGTGAATCCCTGCTGTTCTAAAATGCAAAACAAAACGAGGCTGTTTTAAGAAAAAACCCTACAGGAATCCAGCACAGTAAGACTGCTGAACTCATGAGACTGCTCTTCAAACACACCAGTATGAGACCAGATTCCACTGAAAACAGGCTCCAAAGGAAACTTAAGCTGTTTGTAAAAGCATCAAGAAGCACATGGTTATCATTTACAATTTCACAAGTGGGAGTTCCCTGGTGGCGTAGCGGCTTAAGGCTTCGGTGCTGTCCGCGCTGCGGCCCGGGTTCGATTCCCAGCTAGGGAGCTACCCACATTAAAGAACAAACAAACAAAAAAAAAAACACTTCACAAGTGAAGGAGGACACAAAAGGGTCAATGTGCAAGCTACAGTAACAGAACATTTCAGAGGTAAAACACAAAATAAACTATAAATTTCCACATTTCAGTCTGATGGTTAATAAGAATGAACATAAAAATAGCATTTCTAAAAATGCCCATAGACTTTGAAAGTATCTATGCCAATTACTATATCACTGTTGATTCAATATAATAATACTCTAAATTTTATGCCCTTTAAAAGTTTTCACATAAATAATACCTTCTGAACGCCTGACAGATCTTTCTTCAATCCTGTGACAGTCTGGTATAGAATCTTGTAACCAAAAAGAAAACAAAAACAAAAATCAACAACAAAAAACTAGATAATAAAAATAACAAAATCCAATATTAAGAAAGAACACTGCAGGCTAAATGACATCATGAGGTTATAAAAAGGTGCCTACAATTTATCTCATAGTAACGAAGGAAGTTTGTAGCAGGGGTGTTACTCAGGCATCGGCCCAGTCCAGCTCACAGGTCAAATCTAACCCACAGCCTGGTTTTTACTGATGAACATTCACAATCAATTTGATGGTGGAAAACTCTAAATGAGACGCACTCTCCTCCCCAAAATAACTCCATTCTCCTCTCATTAGTAAACCTGCATTATGAAAAGTTGCATTCAATTATACTAAGGTGTGTTTAATTCTCTCAATAAAAATTTAGCGGAAATATTTTCCTTTTTGTATAATGACCTGCACAATAGCCTCAATTCTGCTGCTTGGCCTGCAAAGCCTAAAATATTTACTCCTGGCTCTTTAATAGAAAAAAATGTCCAGACCCTGAAACACGTATGCTAGGCTTCTATACCAATCTTGCTTTTTCTGGAATTACAGTTTGTTGGAGTCACTCAAATGTGTCATCTCCCTTCCCAGATAACAACGAACTCCTTTTACATCCACTGTGCAGAGGTCAGGCTAATTCCTGCAAAGGGAACAAGCCGCCCACGGGATTCGAAGCCATCACCCTGGACGGCAGCTCCCCTCGTAAAGCCAGCCGCCTGCTACGCACAAACCGAGCTGCTCACATTGTCGTGCTGGGCGTTCATGGCCATGTCCTCCTCCTTCAGTTTCATCATTATGTCCATATCCCTCTCATAATTTTTCACTTCATTCAAGGTCCGAGGAATGTACGCGTGCTTGAACACCTAATACACACAGAGGAAGAGTAAAATAGAAACTGTCACCCACAGGCTTGTCACACTCACGCAGCATCCTCCCCACACAGAGTCCTGAGACGACGTGTCCTCATCCTCTACTGCACTGACTCTCAGCTGGGCTGTGGGCATCCATGGTACCGCCTCTGCCGTAAGCTGTGCCCAGTCGTCTGTCCTTCAGGAGAACAGAGGGAACACAGAGTAACAGTTCTCTCCCCTCGTGTGCATTCCCAGCTCTTCTGCGTGGGAGACACAGGGACAGCGCTGCCTGGCCGTGCCTTACTTAGAAAGGAACATGGGGTTCCCTGGTGGTGAGGTGGCTAGGCTTTGGCACTCTCAATGCCGCGGCCTGGGTTCGATTCCCAGCCAGGGAACCATCAAAAAAAAAAGAAAAAAAAAGAAGCACGGTCCAACATGTCACGACTGCACTGTGCTGCTGGTCAGCACAGAGCACCTCACATTCACCCAGCACACTGACAGCCGTGGAAATTTTTAAGAAAGCCTAGTATGGATCACTTCACAAAAAATACACTGATTCCCAAAATTGATTCTTTTTTTTAGAGGAGAGTGCAAACGCAGTCCCCCACTACCACAAATTATGCAGTAGAGTTTCCCACATTTGGGGAAATGGCAGGGGTCAGCACACCCAGAGTGCAATGGATAAGCCTCGCCCTGGGGAACCCACCTTCGTGATCATGGTATCTCCCCTGCCAGGTAAGTATAAAAGAGTATTTTTCCCAAACATATTTAAAATCAACAATGTTACTGGAATCAACATTTAAATCATTTAAAAGTTCACATCTGCACACTGAAACAGGCTTTTCCTTCTTGAACTGTGCACTCCAGTCAATTCTCTAAGATGTGCTCCATCTAGAACAATGGGCTAATCGCAGGCTGCTGAGGAGAGTGGTGGAATGGAATTTACACAGTTATGTCACATTACATCTCAAGGAAGTAGTACCATCATTTAAAAAAACCTGCTTATCTATCAAAATCAAGTTCGTGCTCTAACAGTGTAACACAAGTGTCTCCGAAGGCCATGAACACCTACTGAATCCTACCTCTTCATCCACGTGCTCTTGGCTGGACCTTTCTTCTTTGGTCCTCTGAGACGCTATCTCCATGGCCTTGAAAAGAAAACCAAGTTACTTTCCTTGACATTCAAGCTACAGAACAGACACGCACTCCCCGATGTCAGTGCCCAGACCTGCTCCAGTCTTCGTAGGTCTGCCTCGCCACACTTCTGACAGCGCCCGGTGTCCTCTCGGGGTCAGGCCAGCACTCCACATGAGACCCCAGCCTGGAGGCTGCCCTCAACCCAATGGAACAGAATATGTCACACTCATCTCACCTCAGGGGGTCCCTGGCCCCTTCCTAATTTTTAAATGATTAGCAAAAGTATTTACTAAAGGAAAACAGACCCGAAGAACGAAAGCAGCATTCCTTACTCCTGAGCAGCCACGGTAAGGAATCCCAGAGAAGCTGGGTGGTCCTCTTGCTATGAGCACAGGGGTCTCATGCTGCTGCACAAGCCACCAAGGAAAGCAAGACTGCCACAGGGTTCCTCTGCCCTATGAAACTGTAAAACTGAAGACTTACTCTCTAGTCTATTTATTGACAGAATATAAGGAAAAAAGTGAAGAGTGGTACTAGGTACCTTTTGTTCTAAGGAGTTTAGAGATAGAAATGATGTGATAGTTATTCCTTCAATTAACACATGTAATCACTTACTATTGCCAGGTACTGATTAGGTACTGGCAATACAAGAATAAAACTCCTGTCCCTCTAGAGTTCACAGTCTAGTAGAGGGTGACAAATTTTTGAAAATGCACATATAAGTGACACAACATGATGACTTCTATTATTAAGTTACACAACACGAAAACATAGCTAGCCCTCCTCATCTGTGCATCTGCATTCATGGGCTCCGCACTCCCACGTTCAACCAACTTGGGACAGAAAATGTTTGAAGAGTGATTCCGAAAGGCTCTGTGATACAAGGGAAGGGAACTGACCTTGAAAACTAACACCAAGTTTTTTACTAAACGCACATGAACCCTGACAGTCTAGGCGATCCTGCCTGATGATTCAAGAAACCTGGCTTTACCACTTTTTACTGTACTTTGATTCCCCATCTGTGCAATCAGAAGGCAAAGGTCTCAGGAAGCTGTCCCAAGGAACAAGAAGCCCGCTGACAGCATGAGTCCCTCAGAAGTGCTGCACAAACGCAGTTACTACCGCCATCTTCTGTTCTGTCCCCTTCCTTGCCCCCCTCACCTTCGAGAGATAAGCGTCCATGTTCTCTCGTGTAATGGACGGATCCGTGATGAACTCAAACAGCTCCCGCACGGTCATGACAGCCACGCTGCGCTTCAAAAAGAAACCTGCCCGAAGGAAAACGTCAGTGGTAGCTTTGCAAGGGGAATGGTTATAACCCCAACGATTTTACAGAGAAACAAAGAAATAAAAACATACCACCTCCCAGAAATGGTGTTAAGCATCACTGCATCAAACAACTTAGTGCCAACATTTTGTATCAGCAGCTGAACAGAGTACAGAACCAACACACAAACAGGTAGGAGAAAATCCCGACTTCTGCTCACCGTTGACATTGGCACAGTCTTTCCTCAAGAACTCCAAGGCATGTGGGTGGTCATGCTCCACAGACTGAGACACATCTATGATGTACACACTGCCGCCACTGTACCTGTGGGCCAGACACCAGTGACGGGCCCACGCGATTACGGCACCCCGATGGCCATGTGTGGGGGGCGATGGGACACTACTACTTCCCTACATTTTTTGTTTAAAAAATTCTATTTTCAAATGAAAAAAAGAAAGAAAAAAAAAGACAAACATCTATTTTCAGGGCAAAGGAGATAATGAGTCAGATGAACAAGGTGGGTAAGGAGAAGAGGCCACTTCAGCTAACAAAAGATGGAAATACCCAAAATCCTCTATGACCAGAGAGCTCAGTTCAATGACTACGGTCACCAGGGCAGGAGACACGCCCTACACTATGACCACGCGGAGGCCAGCTTCAGAATGTTAGAATTTGGCACAGCATTGTGGATCGGGATTTATTTTTCAGAGGCCCTGAAGGACACACAGGAGGTTCCAAAGGGACAGATGCACTCACAGCATGTTAAATTCGCTGAGGTCGGCGTGGACAAGCCTGGCATCCTGGTACATCCGTCGCATATACTGAATGACCTGCAGGTACAACTCCCGAGCCTTGGACTCCGACAACTGGGTGTTTTTCAGGAGTGGCGCTGGCCTCGAAGGAAGAGAAAGCAAACAATTACCATAGAGCTCTGTGCTGCACCCTTCCACGCCCTCCCCTTCCACAAGCCAGTTCCCTCCAGACATGATTCGACCAGGCTGTCAACCAGCTGGCTGCATAAAACACTCGCCAGCAACTCTGTTGTTCCTAAGTGTTCTGGGACTTTAAAAGGCAGACTAAATTAGCTCTAGGCACTACTCCAATGAGAAAGTCATAAAAAGTATTCTGAAATGGATGAAGCTATTTCAATATGAAACAGTCACTATATACTGGGTAATTTAGCGCACCTAAAAATGTGACTCTGAGCACTTAATTATTAGGCCTTCCACACACTTACATGTCATCTTTACCGATGAAACCCATGACAAGAACGTGACTTCTCAGCAGGATGGGTTCTGGGCACGGGACCCCTGCCGTGTTTAGCCTACAATATTAAGACAGATAAAGGGACAAATGGGAAGCCAAAACAGCACCTAAAACAAATCATAGCAGCGAAGTACACAAGATTAGTGCTGCTGTTAGGGAGCAGCAACTGGACCTCTCCATTGTGTCACTGTATTTCACAAACTCTAAGACACCACTGACTTTAAGGGGCACGCACCATCATGTACCGCGAAGAATGACAAACACTGGTAATTCAACTGCAACGCCCCAATCTCTAAACCCGCAATCTAATTCCAGAGATGTTAACCTGCGGGCAAAAATGTGCATCTTAGAGTTGATGAAATACAGCAGATATGTCTGCAGTTGTCTTTCCAGTTGATCAGCCTGAATAATGATTAATAAAAATATTTGGACCCATACCTAATAGCTAACATAGCATAAAATTTCAGAAGGACTTTCAAAACAAGTAGTACTACTTGCTTAATACTTAAATGTCCAATGTCACCTGTGTACAGTCTATAAAACATTAAAAGATATTTGAAAGAGGGAAAAACAAGTCCTTGAATTTTTGAAAACTTGATCTCAGCTAGGTAAGATGCCTTCACCTGATACAAATGTGTCAGTGCAAACGAAGAATACATAAATGTGTCCAAAATTGGGCTGAAATTAGAAAAGGAAACTGATAAACAAAGAGTTTAGGACCTAACAGAACTGTCTAAATCTCCAATAAAAAAATGACACCACCTTCTCACCACCTGACTAAGTCACCTCCCTGCTCAAAGAGCTACGTAGAAACATTTAGAATTTACACTGAGGACAAGGAGGAGCTGTGACGGGATTTTAAAGCAGAGAAAATGAAGGAGTCCTACTTGTCCAGAAACACGCTTCTTCTGCTTAAAATAGATAGGACGGAACTGAACACCCCACCGCATCCCTGTCTTTGGACAGAACCACCCTGGGACCTGCGGGCCAGAGAGAGCAGTCACCCATGTGCAGGCTACAGCCACACCCCCACCTACCCAGACACTCACCTGATCAAGTTCCTCATTTCTTTTTCTGCCCAAGTTTTCACCATTTTTCTGGGGTTTCCTTTACAATACCCATGACGAAATCTTGAATAAGAAAAGTATTTATACTTTCAATCATTCTATTATTCTAGTATTTATTTTTTAGGATCTAGAAATTAAGCCAATTGTAAAACAAAATCTGAGCTCACCTGAATTCCCCACTTACATACTTATCCCGATCTTTGAACACCAAAATGGAAGTTTTATAAATTTTGATTGCTCTGCTCTCTCCACTTGTTGTGCTAGCATGGTATACATTAGCCTATTTTAAGTCAAAAACAAAGAAAATTAGGTTTGTGTTAAATATACACAGTATTTCACTTTTTCGATCTATTTGATTCTAACCTCGAAAGTTAAAAAAGTCAAGTGACCTGAAGGTGAGTTCACGAAATTAAACGCCCAACCTTATATAAACTATACAGTAACCCTCTGACCCTATTAGTAATTATCTGATTAGGATTCAGGCCTGCAAGAATCTGACATCTATGCTTACTGCTGGTACAACCAGTGGACTCAATGATACAGGAGGGTAATGGTAGTGAAAAGACAGTTCTGTGCAACTTCTCCTGGCCATAAATAATAAAGCCATTTTTTAGAAATACTGATTAACTATCTTGACTTGCGTGTACTTTTTCCTTCTTTTCTTTTTAAAGGCACAATTATTTGCTAAGTGCCTAGGTTCATTTGGTATCTGAAATAAGAGAACTAACATGAAAAAATTCAGACACCAAACAAAACAGAAAAAAACAAAAACCACATAGGGACCCGAAGAGCAGCTCACTTCTTTTCCTGTGCTAATGCAGCCATTTATCTCAGATATGACTCCTCTAGTCAGCATCTTGAATAGTATCATTCGTGTTCTGGGGTCCAGCACCTAAAAAGAAATGCAAACAGCAGAGAGCTCAGAAGGAAGAGCACCAAACAGTTCTCATGCGGCGTCTGATACCCAGCAGAAGGCGTTAAGGGCACCACACCACCCTGGTTGGCTAAGTGAGAGTCGCAATTGTGGTGTTTTTTATTCACTCTAATGTTTAGTAAATAAAATGTGAGGTGAAGGCCGAAGGGACCCCAGAGAGACAATAAACCAACAAACTCATTCAGTCGCAGAAATGAAAGCAAAGGAGAGACGAACTCTAGACCAACATTAGCTAATAGAAATACAATGCAAACTACATAGGTATAACTGTACATTTTTAGTCATCACATTAAAAGAAGTAAAAGGTTAACAGGTAAAATTAGTTTTAATATATTCTATTTAATCCTACATCTAAAACACTATCATTTAACATGTCGTCAATAAGAAAAGTTACTAGTGAGAGATTTACCATTCTCTTCTTTACCCTAAGTCCTGAAATCCAGGGTGTATTTGTATTTATGACACATTCAGCCACATTTCAATGCCCAGTGGTCACAGCACTGGGTATGCAACTTTGAACCAGGGTCAGCATCCCACAGCTCACGAGCCACACCCAGGCTGCACAGTTTTCCCACTGCCTGCAAGCTAAGAACGGTTTTTACATTTTAAAAGAAAGAGCATGCAGCCCCTTGCTATAGATGAGTAATCAGGGAAAGGGTCTACTTCAAAGTCAGAGCCATCAATTTCGAGTACAAAGGACCCCCAAATCCTCTTTAACAAACAGAAAGCAATGAATTAAAGCTGGCTCCTGGCCGCGCCTGAAATGGAAGCAGCCACGTATTAACTGACAGGCCTCGTCTCGTCTCTCTGAGCAGGACCACACTTTGTTTTCAATCACAAAAAGAAATCACACAAAATAAATAAACTAGAGAACGATGCAGACACAGACCCCAGACCTCCTCCTGCCTTCTAAACGTGAAATTCGTCCATTGCACGGATGGTTCTAGAGCTCAGGCTGGGGGGCCAGGGTTACCCCCCTGGGGACTGAGGTAGATAGCAGAAGGGGTGCTTAGGACTTCAATCAAGGATCTGCAGGTCCAAGCGCCTCCTGTTCCCGAACGTGCCCAGGGTGGGGAGAAGGGAGGCAGGCTGCAGGAGCAACGAAAATCAGAGGGTCATTCATTCATGACCCTCCACATGCAGGAGAACCAGGGGCCGGCCTTTCCCCATCTCTGCTGAAAGGATCCAACAAGCACAATGTCTACGCCAAGTACAGGGCTGCGAACTGAAAAACCTGAAGGCACTACCAGTCTCTCCCTCACACACTCCCACCCACCCCGCTCTGTGGCAGGGAACCGATTTACCTCTAGGAAAGTTCACAAAATTCCCACATCTTTTGTAAGACAAGAGAAGGGGATTCCTGTCTTACAGTCCATTTGGCTTTCCCCTAGGAGATGAAAACATGGCATGGGGGCTTCTCAGGGCCACCGGGGGTGGGGGACATGTCATGACTCAAATGTGTCTACTATTAGCCCCATCATGAAAAAAAGCAAAATGTAGATCTCTCAACTCAAAACTGTACGAAGGAATCATTTATACAGGAGCAATTTTAGGTAAATTAGCATTAAGCAAGAAGGCTGAAAGCAAACTGCAATTCAAAGAGGAAAAAAATGCTACTTTAAAACAAGGACTTATAATGCATTTAAATTGTACCTGTTCTACAGTTGCTCTGTCTGCTTTATCTTTGATGCGATACCTAACCAAAAACAAAAAAGTCTGAGTGACATTCAAAATTCAGTCAGAGAAGCCAAAATAAAGTTTCTAACGTACATCATTTCATTAAATTTCTAAGCAGGTAGTTTCTTAAATAACAGATCTCATGACCTCAATGTAGTTTCATCAATCACTGAAATTTCCTTGATTTACCCTCAATAAGCAATTCAGTTCCCCAGGGCAAAAGGAACATCTCGGCAGCAAGAAAAACAATTCTGTCCACGCTTCAGAAGCTTTACAGAGAAACAACAGCTGGGGCAGAGTGAACTGTACTGGAAAAGAGCACCAAGCCCACACTGCCCTTCAGATCGTCCCATACGGTTAGTACGGAGTTGAAGTCGTTTATAAGGTTTTCTTTTTAGAGCCTTTTCTCCAAAGACACAAGTTAAGACACCATTTCCAGACAGTTACTGAGTTCTGTATGAAAATGCAGATGCTGCTCATACACAAAGTGACTCAATTAGCACACTAACCTAAATTAATGAAGATTCAAACACAAAGATTCAGACACTTCAATGAAATAAGCGACTATGAAGTTTCTCAAAAAACAAGTGTCTCATGGGCAAAGTAATAAACCAGAGGCAAACTGGTTTTCCAGTTCAGTTCTAACATCACTAGGTGTATCGTCTCAGTGCCGTTTTCGGTAATATACTGCTAATGCCCTAGAGTTATGAGCATATAGACATTAGCCGGATCTTAAAAAGCTGGTTTTGAGAACAGAAATGTACATGAAAACTGTTTTCAGTTATATGGTTATTTAGTTTTAAATCTTCCCTTCAACTTTTAAAAATGTATCATGAAAGGGAAAAATACTTAATAAATTCTTAAATGGAAGCATTTTTTATGCTCTAAGATTTTAACCTTTTAACAGTTTAAATATTTAAACAGAAATTTACAAACACCATTATGCTTCTGAGAACACATCTGTGAATTTCGTAAGATTAGTTTTACCATATATTTCTTAGGAAGACTCATTTACTATTTTCAACTTACAAAAGCATAGAATACCATCATTTAAGTAAAACAAAAAAGTTTAAGTATATTAAAAAAAACCAAACCATCCTTTGCAAAAAAATTATGACCAAGATGCCTAGAATTAGTAGCTATCGGCCAGTAACTTTATTTTATAGTTAAAACATTACTTACATATCTGCTTCCTTTTGTCTAGACTTTTCAGTGACTTTATTCATAACAGAATCAGTAACATTTAGCTTATCTAAAATAGAAGAAACCCACAATGTAAACAACATGTAAGACAATAGTCTTTCTGAAGAGCATACTTACCCCCTCTACATTCTCAATTTTCTAAATATTTCATTTACACAGAATATATTTTAGTAATGAAAAAACTGTGCAATGTTCTTAAAGGAAAACACTAAGTCATGCATCCTTAATAACAAGTGTCACTTTCTTCATTACGGCTGTGATTTTTGAGCCATAGAACTCTAGACCCAGAAACCTCTCAAATGTACCTGCATGCTAAATTTCAGCCACTTTGTATTTTGTATGACTAACATACATAATGTAACTGCCTAAATTCTAACTTTAATTCTAAAAACTTCAGTGTCATTTCAAATTATAGGTCCATGATAAGCAATGGTGGGACATGAAATGCTGTGCTAGGATTATAAGAAGTCAGTGTCCACAAGAGAAGATGATCTTGTGTTTCTCAAGAGGTGGTAGCTCAAATCATCACTGATTCCTTGCATTCAGCAGCTCATGAAATGATTAATGCCTACATAAAAGTCTCTGGTGAACAAATGTAACTATATTCAATATTCTAGTATTTTCAACATCCTACTACGAGATAAACCTACTACAAAATCTAACACAAAACAGACAATAACTTGAATGGATATTTGTGAACTTCGTATCTGTGTAACATGAAAGAAAACAGAACTAAAAAAGCACAAGCCAACATCTTTCCCTTGGAGCGACATTTCTAAATTACTGTTTTTATTTTTGCTAAGCATTCTTCAGTCAGTAACACTGAATATATTCATTTCTTGATCTAAAAAAATTTTACAACACTTCATGGTTTTCGAAGACTTTCTTCACAGCCCAGTCAAGAAATGTATTTTACAAACTCACCTAGATTAATTTTATTTTCAAATTTCCGTAAGACTTTGTCTGCTGGAGTAGACATTTTGGCTGAATTGTAGGTGGAAGGCTGTCGATTTGCCTGGAAGAGATGAGTTCCAGAGCACAATGCATTACTGTAAATACAAACCTAAGATTCATCGTCACATGCTTCTTCCCTTGGTTCACAGTTCACTATTAAAACATCAATACTTAAAGGAATACCCTAAGAATCAATCACATTTGTGCAAGAAGTTTTTTTAAAGGTGTTTGAAAAAGAAGGTTAAAGTTACTGGTGAAAACAGTCTGCATAATGTCAGGGTTGTTTTTTTTTTTTAAACCTCTTCACAGTGTATATTGCTCATTATTACAAATAATGAAAATTTAATGCATTTTTCTAACTTGCCTGGTTTATAGATCTGAAACTTGAAAATGCCAATTTACACCCAAAGTGTGTAATATGGAGCTAAGATCAGTAATAGACTGGTTCTAAGAACTTGATTTTGGGCTTCGTATCTCAAGAAAAGGAAAGATTAGGAGTAAGGCTCAGCACTCAAACTAGTATTACGTACAAACTTACACGGAGAAAAAGAGAAAAAAGCAGCAATGGCCTCCAGAGCCCACAAACGAGAGAACAGGCCCCTGTTAAGGGGCTGTAACAGTTATAATCCCATCCTGCTATCTGAGCCTGCATTAGGAGGCTGAGTTGTTTCCTGTTTGCATAAATCGGTTAAATTTTTCTATTAAATATAAATTTTAAACTAAAAGAATACATGTCCGCAGTAGAAAATACAGACAAAATCTTAATCACCTGCAATCCCAGCACCCACAGGAAGTTAGCGTTTGAGCACGTACCCAACGTAGAAAGGTGCTCTACGTTGAAACGGAGTTACCCAAACAAGGCCACAAGTGTGAAATTTTGGTTATTTTTAAAAGGCACGCATTCTAGCCCACGACAGCTGTCTGAATTTTCAAAGCAACGTTTTTCATTTTTTCCCCTCGCTATCTTTTCAGGACCCTTTACGCTCGGGTCAGACGCACCCGCGCCTCTGATCGCTGTAAGGGGATGCTGTGGCTCTGCAGACAAGCACTTGGGACTTCCGGGATGAGGAGCGGGCTCCACGTCGCTGCGTACCGTGTTTCGCACAGAGGACAAGATGATCGATTGTGAACATTATCTCCGTGCCATCAGTATCACCTTCCTCTGTAACCTAATACCCCACTGTGGGGACTAACCCCGCAGTACACTTAGTCAGGGTTTTTCAACATTTCTCTACTAGAAACAACACAGGAGGATCATTCTCGTCACTAAGTCTTGGTACATTCCTAGAAGAACTGCTGAGTCAAAGTTTATTGTGGAAGCTTTTAAAGCTTTTATCACATACCAGTTTATCCTCCAAATAACTGTACCTATTTAGTGAACCATCAATCATGTATTTTTGTGTCTATGTCGGTTTCATAGGTGAAAAAAAATCCCTCTCTACCTATTTAATCTGCATTTCTTTAGTTACTAACGAAGTCAAACTTTTTCTCCATGTTTCTTAACCATTTGTACAAAACTGCCTACTTGTGTCCTTTCCTTGCAGACTTTTAGGCTCACTGTCTTACGGCAATTTAAGTAACTTTTAAAATTTACTTATTGCAACCTGAAGACAATCTTTCAGTTACTCAATGCCAGAACCACAAAAAGTTCCTTTGGAAAACAAAGACACAAGCAAACGACATAAAGATATACAGAATCATTCATTAAATACCTGTGGGTTACTCCCTCCATGCGAGACAGAGCCCTTGGTGAGTTTTCCAACTCCATCATCCCAGTCCCAATCATCATCATCACCATAATCTTCCTCCTCCTCATCTTCTAGCTCACCCTCACCCATCTTCTCATGATTCTGAAGGTCTTCAAACCGAACACCATCTTCCTCTCTGATTGCCTTCAAGTCAATGTTTTCACTGAAAATAACAATGTTTAGCATGTTTATACATACTCAATTGGACTTACATATGTACTTATTTATGACATAGTAGACTGAATCTATACCAATAAATCTAAGTTTCCCTCACAATGTCTCTCCCAATAAACTAATCTTAACACCAAGTTCTCCTGTTTGTTTCAGAGTTCTGTCCCACTGTTTGCTTATTCTCCAGGTCCTACCAAAGAAGTACATCAGGATAAATCTATCTCTGCCTTAATGAAGTTAGAATTTCTGTTATCTTCTCCACTGAATGAACTGACTCCAATCAGCACATGAGACCTGACTCTTGGAAAACCATTCACAGAGCTGGGACCTGAGTGAGACCATACCAACAGGGTCTGTTTTTCCCATGCGAGGATTCAGACCAGTGTTATCACATCTTCTCAGGTGCTCAGGAGAAGCCAGAAATCTGGACTTTTGTGTAAAATCGCCCACTGAACTGGCATATTCAATTTTAACAAAACACTGGGCGTATCAAAGAAAACATGCCTGCAGGTCAGATTCAACAGAGGGACTACCAATTTTGACCTCTCATTTAGAGAACAAGGACAGAAACCATATAAAACAACTGATATAATATAAGAGTGGCACGGAAAGGTACACCTGCAGTTGTACCAGGCTGCTCAGCCTTGGTGGGCAATTCTGTGTTGTGGGAGGTTGGTTGTCTGGTACCTCATGGGATTTTTAGCAGCATCTCTAGCCTCTATCTACCAGATGCCACCAGTGGATTACCATCCCCACTTGTGACAAACAAAAATGTCTCCAGAAATTGTCCAAAGTCCCAGGGGGTGTGGGTGGGGGTTGGAAAAAATCTATTGGTTTACCTTTACAATATGCAGTGATGGGCAGCAAATCAGTGCATACTCATTACCACTAACTAGTCACCAGCCACAATGGCTACATTTCTTCCTTACTCTTAACTTCTTCCCTAAGGTCTTCTCTAGGCTCATCTGGAATGCCCTTCTCATTTTTCTGGCTAAATCCTACTTACCCTTCCAGTGTTAGCTTACCATCACTTGCTCAGGGAAGTCTTTCATGTTCTTAGCATTTCTCCTTTGTACTGTTACACTTATCCAATCCTAATACATCATCTAATTATTTACTATTTCCCCTGCAGAGTGCCAGTTCTGTGTCAGAGTGGTGTTTACTAGTGTGTCCCTACCAACTACCACTAGGTCTGACACATAGAAAGCAATCAATATATATTTACTAACAAATCTCCAACTATTTAATATACATGTATTGAAATCTCACTGTAAAGTAAAACCCATTTTCTTGGAATTCCAAAATAATTCTATGCTCCATTCTGCTTTTAAGTAAAAGATACCCTTAATTCCTTTTGTCTCACATCCCACATCCAATCTACCACCAAACTGTCACTTTACCACCAAACATCTCCCCAAGTTGCTATCTCCAACTCCCACTACCTTTGAACTGAATAGCTGTGACTTTTGGACTGCTTCCACTCTTGCCCTCCAAAAACATCCTCCCCACAGCAGAATGACTCCTCTATCAGATGTCATTCCCCTGCTAAAATCCCTCCAATGGCTTTCTACAAGACCTAGAGTATGTCTGGGCCCCTCTCACTTCTATAGTGTTACCTACCAGTCTCCTCAACTGCCTGTGCTGTGTACTCCAGGCACAAAGACCTCTAGATCTTCCTTTCACAGCCAAGAGGCTCCCCACCCTCAGGACTTTGAAAGCACCTGCTGTCCCCTCTGCTGGACGGCTGTTTTCTCTGCTTTTCCTGATGTTAGCTGATTCTGGTTCAGATCTGGACTTAACTTCTCTCTGGCCAAGTCACAACTTGGTCTATCAACCGATTTTAATTATTTGCACAGTATGTATCATTTTGATTTTTGTTTTCTAAATACTTCTAAGTACTTAACTGTCTGCCCTCCCTCCCAAGTAGAAGGTAAACTTCAATGACAGCAGGAACCTCAGTGTGTCTTGTTCATCACTATCTCCAGAGCCGAGGACAGAACCTGGCACACAGGTGCTCACCTATTTTCTGAACGCTGAATGGACGTGAAGCTCAAAAACCTGCTTCCCAACCGTTATCCCCAACTGCCTCTCAGCGATGCTAACCAACCTGGACTCCCCTGACAAGTGGCTTTCATTAACTGCCTTAAAGGGACGAAAGACACGGCTGCGATGGAGAAAAGACGAGAAAGGCTGTGAAGCGAACCCCGAGCGATGAATTACCAGTCTCCCGCTACATCACAAACAAGGGTTAACTCCCCAGGGCACGGCGGCCAAGGAAGAGCGCAAAACCCCACTGGAGTCGGGGTCCTGCACCGCCGTCTACCTGTCGGAGGCATCCGCGTCGTCGAACTGCCCGGGGACCACCCGACTCATCAGCTGCCCGCGGTAGTCCATGACGCGGGGCGCCACCGGAGGCCGCCGGCGCTGCGCGGGGACAGGAGCCGCCCACAGACGCTTCTCCGTGCGGCCGACCTCACAGCCTCTCCGCAGACGCCCTCCTCGCAAACCGCCCCGAAGCCCTGACGCCAAAAGCGCGTGCCACGTGCTTAGGGGTTCGAGACTAGCACTCGGGCCCTCGGCCGAACGGAAGCTTCGCCCGACCGGAAACCCCGCCCCGACCGGAAGGCTTGTTCTACCGGAAGTCCCGCCCCTGCACAGGACTGAGAGCCTGGAGCTTGCGCCCAACGGTACGCAGGAGGAACATGTTGAAATGTTAACGAACATGAGTTGCTGTCCTCGCTGATTTGTGCCGGCCGTTCCACCTGGAGTTTTTAGTCCCTGCTCCCTGCTTTGTGATCTCCCGCAGAAGGACGCGCCCGCCAGCCCACAGGTGGTTTGGCCTGGGGGATCACACCCACTTTGGTAACGGAAACTTCAAAGCCCCCCAGGTCGAGATTGGCTGGCGCGGGCGGGCGGACATTATCCGGGACGTTCCAGCGCGCTTGCATCCCAACGGCGGCTTTTTAGAAGGCATCCGTGAACAGGTTGAAAAGTGTTCTCCCTCCCACAAAACCCAGTGCAGGGGGAGGAAGCACGAAATCCTTATTGTGGATCCAAGAAATTGCATGGACCCTGGAAAGTGAGCAACGCTTTTGCGACTTCAAGAGCTTGGTGCATTGTTTTGAGGTAACTCATTTGAAAATGAGTTAAGTGCTTTTAGAAAGTTAAATTTGTCATAAGACTGAAAAGAATTTAAAAACAACCTTTGAGGTTTACCCAGTAACTCCAGTGACACTGCTTTTAACACCCATCTTAAAACAGCTTTTAGAGTCTCTTTGGAATATTGAAACATTTCAATAAATATTTTAAAAGTCTAACAAACTTAGTAAGGACAGAATGAAAGATGGAAAAAGTAAGCCTAACTTCAAAAAAAAAAGTGAATTGGCAGATTGTGCCCTATGAATAAAGTTCTAAACGAATTTGGAAGTTCTGGGTTCACAAACAATTAAGAAATAAGGCCCTTGCGTTTTTTTGCATTTGAAAAACAAAAGGATTTTTCAGATCCCCATCACCACAACCCAGGCAGCATTTATAATTCAATAAACTAATTAATCCAGGCAAATGAGTACTGACTGTAGAATAAGAAGGTTTAATAGAAATAAGTCATCAGAATGCAGGATTTAGTAAATTAACATTTACTCTGTGGACAACACTTTTTAGTACCATTTAGAATGGTCCTTTTTAGTACCATTCTAAGGTATTGTGGGTTAAGCCTTCAAAATGTGAATTTTGAGGAGACATGATTCAAACCAAAACAGTCTCTAAGAGGCAGATCACAGAAAGGGAACCCTGTAAGACCATTAAATACCTAAAAGGATATACATTTAAAAGACCACGGGAGTTCCCTGATGGTGTAACAGCTTAAGGCTTCAGCACTGGCGCTGTCAGTGCTGCGGCCTGGGTTTGATTCCCAGTCAGGGAACTACCCACATACCAAAAAGCAAATTGAAAAAATAAATAAATAAATAAATAAAAAATAAATAAAAGACCACAAAATGCCACTTCACATATAACAGTTTGATGTGCTGGAGGGATGTAGAGCGAAGGAATCTTAGCTACTCGTGTAAGTATGAATTGGTACAACCACTTTGGATAGTAATTTTGCAAAATCTAGTCAAGTCGAAGATCTGTATTTTCAGTAATCCAGCAATTCCACTTCTAGGATATACCCAGAGCCTAGACAAAAATTCTCACATTAGTGCTCAAAGGAATGTGTGTAAGGATGTTCACTGCAGTGTTGTTTTTAATAGCAAAATTAGCAACAAATGTTCAACATGTATTTCTTCAGTAGAATAAGCTAGACCTACATGTATTTACATGGCTAAATATAAAAAGCAAAACTTTAAGTAAAATAAAGGCTTTTATATGGATATATGTATTGTTATTATGTGCCATTGAGTCAGCTCCAACTCCTGGGGATCCTATGAATGAGTCCTTTCCACAACATCCTGGACAGCCCTGCTCAGTCCCTGGAGACTCATGCCTGTGGTTTCTTTGACGGAGTCAGCCCCTCTCATACTTGGTCTTCCTCTTTACTTGCGGCCTTCTATTTTCCCAGCACCATTGTCTTTTCCAAAGAATCCTGCCTTCTCATCATGTCCTGTAAATGGGACAGCTTCAAATTTGTCACTTTTGCCTCCAGTGATGTAATTTGCTCTAGGGCCCACTTGGCCATCTTTCTGGTGACCCAGGGTATCCATAAAGCTCTCCTCCAACACCGTATGTTAAATGAATGCCTTTTTTTCCTATCAGCCTTCTTCAGTGTCCTGTTTTCCCATTCGTACATAGTGATTGGGAATACGAGGGTGTGGTCTATAATGACACATCTTTGCTCTTGGTGATCTTTCCTGATTGTTCCATTGCTGCCCTTCAAGTCTCAGCTTTCTTTTGATTTCTTGCTGTAGTTTCCATTTGAATTGATGACTGAACGAAGGTACACGAAATCTTCAACAATTCTGACATCTTCATTGTCTCTATTAAAGTTGTGTATGTCTTCTGTGGTCATTTTTGTCTTCTTGTGTTCAAGTGCAGTCCTGCTTTGGCACTTTGCTTCTTTCACTTTCATTTGCAGTCATTTCAGATCATTGCTACATTCTGCCAGTGAGATGGTGTCATCTGCACATCTTAAGTTACTCATACTTCCCTTTCCTCTGGTCTAGCCCAGTTCTTCATATATGTTTGTGTATAAATTTTTTTAAATGGGATAAAATTATATAATACACAGAATGATGCTACTTACATAAAATTTGAAAACAGGAAACAATACTGTGTATCCACAATTCGCCCAGGGTGCTGCAGGATATATTTTGGAACTTGAAGGAAACAAATTTTATTGGACCCCACAAACTACTAGCTTGTGATAGTTCACTACTATTAAAATATAAAATCATACTACAGTTTTTTCTATATCATCTTACTTGCAAAGCTGGGCTTTTAGAGGATTCTCTGATAAAAAGCAAGTACTACATGAAAATCAAGGTGAATGGGGAGTGAGTGGTGGCCTTGCCCAATCAGATTCCAAGATTTGAGACATGCAGTGCCCAACAGTACATTCAAGTAGTAAGTTTAGTTGTTTAGGAAAGAAATAAAATAAGTTTTCTTTTAGTTTATTTGTATTTTGATACAGCTATTTTTTTCATAAACTATTATGTTGGTAGGACATATATTTGTTAAGTTGCTTGATCTTAACTACTTAATAAATGAAACTGTTAGGTACTTCTTTTGGTCTTAGGGGTTCTGTGGAAAAATTACTGAGACATTAAGGTGTCACGGAAAGACAGTCTGGACACTTGACATATATCATGTAGCATACGTAATTAGTAGTAAAAAAGACAGTAACAGTGGTAATCTCGGGAGGGAGAAAGGAAGAAATTTGGATGGAAGGGAGAGGTCATTCATTAATTTTGCATCACTTTCTATTTTGCCTTATTCTAATTTTTGAAAATGTATTAAATCTGGGTAATTTGTCATATTGAGAAACTATATAGCATACCATTTAGAAGTAGTGTTCTAGAATCTTCCCAGCTCTGTGACAGTAGGCAAGTGATTTGATATCGCTTATGTCTCAGTTTCCTTATCTGGAAAACAAGGAAAATAACAGTATATTTGCTATTATACTATTCATTGTGCTTTCATATTCTTTTGAAACATTATATAATTAAACATTTTAAAATTACAGTACAACAAAAGAATTCTGAAGATATCTTTGTTGTGATGGTATTTGACCAGAATGAAATATAACGGGCTTTTGGTAGCAGTCATTTGAGAACTTCTTTGCCCCGTATTAATTGATAGCACAAAGCCATGCTAAACCATGCTAAAATCCACTCAGTGCAAAAGGTTGACATATGTATTTCCTAAAAGGCTTGAAAAGTTTATTTCATAAGCGTTAATGTAAGTGTTGACACATAAATCTATGGTCAGCTAATTATTTCCATCTCTCTCTTTCTAATGAGATGTCAACCACGGAAATGACAGGACATACTAACTCAGCCAATTGACACCAGCATTTCTTCCTTCAGACAGCTCGAACCCATTTTTCAAATTTCAAGGGATGAAAGCATTTCATGATGAAATGATAACATTTCGAAATCTGACAGGTGGCCTACCTTACGCAGAGAAGATAGAATTGCAAAGCTATGTAGATAATTATGTAGAAGAAAACAATATAAAGAAAGATTCACTTAAGGAAGAAATTCCAGTGCAAACTAAACACTCCATAAAATAAAGACCAACTTGAACGTGTCAGGCAACCTCGGAGAAGCCCGCCTCTAATCCATTGCAGTGGAGACACTGAAATTCACAGAAATGTCACTGGCTAAAAATACTGCTGAGGAATCTGTCCTCAACTCTAGTCAACCTCAAAGCTGCCTGTCTAAGGAATGTGTACACAGTGATGCTGAAAACCCATTTTATGAAGACAGAAACTTTAACCTGCTTGACCCTAGAACTAATTATAAAACAAAGGAGGTAAGCATTTTTATGCTCAGACTGTAGAGTACTGAAGGATGTGTTTAAAAAATAAAAGTATATAATCTGAGCTTTTTCTAAGTAGTGATACATCATCTAATCAGCACAAGGGAGATTGCTTCTCTGGGGAAAATGCCTTCCCAGATCTTGAACATTTTAGAAACAAATTTTTCTAAACAAAATTCCATACTTGGAAATGAGCTCTACCAAATAACTTCTTTGAGGATCAGGGCTGTGTCTTACCCCTCTTATGTACCTTCACATCTACATGGAGGCTTGACTGATGGGCTATCACATTTGGTGAATCAAACTGGTTCTCAGACTTGACATTAAGAAAACGTTTACGAAGAGGAAGAAGTACTGAAGTGTTAACTTATTTGATAAGAAAAGTTAAGATTTTTCTATCCTGTGGGATTTCTGTTGACAAGCAAAAGTTATTTTGTACCAAAGTGGAAACATTCAATTTGTCTTTTGATTTATTGATTCTGGGCATGCATGTAATATCCTAATAACTCTGAAGATGCCAACAGTATATGTTCTATGCGCTCTGAACAAAAAAATAAAAATTTTAAGAATTGGTATGGGCAAATAGAATTTAAAAATAGCATAAATAATACCTTTCCATTGTAAGTTTGATAAGAAAAGTTATGACTATTATGTTTCATAGGCAAATATGACCAGTTTTTTGTTATTGTTTATTTATTTGGAAGCAACATTTAAAAGAGAACTTTATTTCCCTATGTTGGTTTCCGGAAAATGACATTTAAAAAATCTATTTAACTAGGTTTTCCCAAGATTGTTCCTTATTATTTCCATTGCATTTAGTCATTTATTCATTCATTCAGGCCTCTAGTGTAGTCTAGGCAGTGTGTTACGTGCTGGTTTTGCAACGGTTAAAAAAACGAACAAAAAGATGTGGTTTTTGTTGTCATGAAAATAAGATCCTAGTAGAGGAAATAGGAATTAAACAAATAATCACACAAATAACTGTAAATTTTCAACTATGGTAAGTGCTGCAAATAAAAGTCACATACAGGGCCCAGCACACATAACACGACTTTTTTATGAGGTGGTAATCCATACCAAAATCATAAGCATGTAATTCTGTAACAATAGCATAACTACATGAGCATAACTAGTTTAAAAAGGGCATTACTTCTGTATAACATGTGTATGTGAAGTATATGTAACGTCATAAAAAATTAACCTAAACTTGCAATTACAGTAAGTGCTGTGAACAAAAGTAAGATGGGAGTCTTACGGCCGTGGTCAGGAGAAGGCTCCCCTGATGTGGAAACTGAACTGAGCTCTGAAAGATGAAGAGGAGTTAGTTAGGTAACCGAGGGTGGGGGAGTGGGCCCTACAGGAGTCACGTGGGCAAAGACCCTGCGGCTGCAGGAACATGCTCCCTGCTGGGATCTGAGGGGAGCCCAGTGTTGCCCGGTGGAGGGAGCAAGAGGGAATCGACTGATGAGGATGGGGAGGTAGCACAGGTCAGATAGCAAGGTCAGAGAGGAGGGCCTGGTGGGTGGGTCTAAAGGATAGTTGTCTTTATCCCAGAACAATGAAGAAGCATTGAAATACAGAGTTCTAATATCTAAAGTCTAGAAATTATACAACCCGCTCCTACAGATACCTTTCGCTGGGTTTTTAAGTCATTCCTTTCCGTGTTTTGTTTTGTTTACTGTAACTTACTGATGTTGTTTTAATCCCCCAAAACCTATATTATAGGCAGCAAATCAATCCCAATCATAAGACATGTTCATCTGGCATTCTAATGTTCACAGGAAAGTAATGGTTTAATGAGGAATAAAAAAAGTATTTCAAAGAGGCCTCACAGACTGTAGTATAACTGATAAATTTGTTTTATTCATGTGAAGTCGAATGAAGTATCTTATATGTATTCAGAAAAGTTAGCATCATAGAAAATGGTGAGTATTGAAGCTGAATTTTTCTTTCGTGAACGTGAACGTGATACATATCTTTGTCATGTATCTACTGTTTGTGCTCTGCTGTGCCGTTAGGTGCTGTGCATGCACTTAGCAATTACTTTAAGTGGGTATTATTGGAAATAGATATTATAGTTGTTATTTTATAGCTGAGGAAACCAAATGAGGGAACTACAATTCAAGTCCAGCTCTGACTTCAAAGTTCATGATAATTCTGCTCTTTCATGTTTGTTTATTATAATTTACAGATTACGGTTTCTTCAAAAGGAACACAGAATTCTGGGGAGGTGCCTGAGATGCCAGACAGTCATGAAAAGGAAGTCACAGTGGAGTTCAGGGAGAGGCCAGGGGTCAACCCAGCCTGTTTTCCTGACTCCCTTTCTTGGAGTGGTGGAGAGTCTCAGGAGGACTGTAAGACTCCTGACACAGAGCAAAGTGTGCAAAGTGCGCACCCTCCAGCAGAGGAAACGACTTTAACTGAAGTCGTGTGGAAATTAAAGCATACTGTCAAAAAGCAGCAAACTCTGATCCAAAACCTGCAGTGTAGTAACATGTACTTAACGAGAAGGGTTGAAGAACTGCAGGTGATGCCTACCAAAGAGCAAACGTGTGCCGACATCATCAGTGAGCTAAAGGAGACAGCCGAGGCACTGATTGAAGACAAATACAGAGTGCTGCTAGAGAAGAATGATGCCAAAAAGACACTGCAGAATTTGCAGGACATTTTAACTAACACCCGAAAACATCTTCAGGAATCTAGGCATGAAAAGGAAACCTTACAGGCAGAGCTTAAGAGGATCAAGGGCAGTTACGCGTGTTTCCAGGAAAGGTACAGAACTGAAATGCAGCAAAAGGAGGAAGCCCTCGGTCGGTGTGTAAAGATGGGCAGAGCCTTACGCCAGAAAGAAGAAGAGGTCGGGAGGCTGCTGCAGCTCAAAGCAGACTTGGAAGAGGCCACCGCTTCTGCTTTGGACTTGCTGAAAAGGGAAAAAGCAGCCCAAGAACAGGAGTTCCTGTCTTTACAGGAAGAATTTCAGAAACGTGAAAGTGAAAACCTAGAAGAAAGACAGACACTGAAATCTAGGCTTGACAAATTGGTAGCTCAAGTTAAAAATTTGCAATTCCTATCTGAAAGTGAAAGGGCTGAGAATATAAAACTTCAGGAGCAGATCCACCAAGTAAAAGGTGAAAATGCAAAACTTCAGCAGCAAGTGGCAAGGAGTGAGGAGCAAAACTGTGCCCCTAAATTTCAGAAGGCTCAGCTGACGGAGCTCCTAAAGGAAGGGATGGAGTCAGACGTCACAAAGGTACTGTCGCAAATTCATAATCTCTAACGCGGAACGTCAGGACTGTCTCATAGACTGGCAATGCGTATTGAGGTCTGGCACTTACACAAATTGGTTTGCAGAAAGAATTATTAACCAAAAAAGAGAGAGAGGATGGAACACACACCACAGGTTTGGAGAAGGTTCTTTGGTTCTTGGGTCCTCACAGTAAAGAACAGCCATTTCGGCCCCCTTGTGATTATTTTAGTAGAGGTGAAAATTAATGTGGGAATTCTGTGGGTACCTCTGACCCATCCTCTGAAGCATCCTTTGAGAAAGGATTTTTCTAAGTGGGGAGCTCAATCTTTTCCTACCACGTCTGCCTATTCAATAATAAAAGTGAATGATACAATGGCAGATTTTGTTCACAAAGTAAAACAAACCTATATTCTATCACATAATGATTTGTAAAATTATAGACCTTTTTGTTGAGATGTTCATATAAAACATGATACTCATTTCGGCTGTACACCATAATGATTCGATACGTGTACACATTGCAGAGAATGATCACCACGATAATGGGTTAAAAACAGCATGAGGGCCTCACCTCAGTACTTTTGGAAAGGCTGTCATTTGGTGTCCTTGGCAGTTCAGGTGTCCTTTTTGGCAGGCATCCTGGAAGTGATCGTTTTCACCGGCCAGACAGAATACATCTATTTCAGTTTTGTAGGCCTGCCTTAGAGTACTTACGGTACCATCTTATTAGCTCTGTTTAGAAAGCAGGTGAATCTGAGCTAGGAAAATGCATGAATTTATTTTTACGTTTGTTACAGTAGTTTGAACTGAGTTGAAATGTTGCCTTGAAGATGTCCTTAGTAGACTCTCTTGCAAATCTGTAGTCAGTACATATAAGTATTGTTTGCAAATAAATAATTCTCTTATTTTTAATGGTTCTTAGGAAAATATTCTTCTCTATGTTTGAAATGTTTTCTCTGTGACCTTTTCTCTAGAAGGAAGGATTATGTAAGCCAGGGCTTCTCAGACCTTAGCATTCATCCACATCCGCTGTGTAAATGCAGATCGCTGGGGCCCCCTGAGTTTCTGATTCCGCAGGTGGGCAATAGGGCCTGATGACGTGCAATTCTGATGAGCTCTGAGGTCTCACTGATGCTGCCAGTCCAGGGATCACACTTTGAGAACCACTAACCTAAGCAAACCTGTAGCTGCTAACCAAATCATGACAGATTTTGCATTGGTAAACTCTGAAAGAATTAGTGTAACTCCACAGAAGTTTATTGCAGTATATAATTTTTTTCTTGAGCTTTATATTTTAAAAATCAGCAAAGTTCTTTGTTCTATCTTATTATTTTTTTTAATATGGAATGCTTCATGAATTTGGGTGTCATCCTTACGCAGGAGCCATGCTAATCTTCTCTGTATGGTTCCAATTTTAGTATGTGTGCTGCCTAAGCGAGCACTCTTTGTTCCATCTTGACTAATCAATTTCTTTAATATCCCCAAATCATTCTTACCCTTCTTTTAGTTTTGCTTTTCATTAACACTGGGTCCATTTTCTTAAAGTGTGGTCTGGGAGTATCTGTGAAATCAAAAGTATATTCACAGTAATCAGAAGATATTACTGCATTGTTCACTCTCATTCTTTCACAAGTATACACTGGAGTTTTCCAGAAATTAAATGACATGTGATGGTATAATTGTTTTCATGACTGATACAGTGTGTGAGTCAGATATGAGAATCCAGCTGTCTTCTATTAAGCCAGCAAAAGATATTTGCAAAAAATGTAAGCTGTGCCACTCTTAACACTAATTTTTTTGTTTTGGAAAAAATATTTTTTAATTGTTATTTATATTGACGCGTATTAGATATGTTATTATTTTCATGAATTTAGTAAACAAATATGTTTAAATGTTCTCAGCTGTTATTTCTAATACAATAAATATTGACAGATGTAACCTACATAAACAAAAAGTTGTTGAGGTCCCCAATAATTTTTAAGATTTATAAAGGGGTCCCTAGGAATCAAAAAGTTTGCAAACCACTGGTCAGCATTTTTAAGAGTGGCACTTTATTCAGAATTTTACCCAAAAAGTAACCCATATTCTTTGTCTATATTTTGATAAATCTGAATTGTGTACACATAGGAGGCAAAGGTGATACATACTAATTTGTTCCTGAATTGCTCACCTTGTGAAGAAGAGAGCATGAATCCTCCAAATGTGAAAAGGAATTCCCAGCTGGCTGCCAAACTCCACACTCTTCTGGCTCTTCTGGTAGGACTTTTCACAAGCCAGGTAATAAAAAAAAAATCGTAGTTTGTTATTGGTGCGGGAGAAATACCCAGGTTGGACTAACCCAAAAGAGGCAATGTTAGAGTGACATAATTAAGTCGTGGAAGAAAAAGATGGAAGACCAAATAGAGACCCTTCAGCCAGCCCATGAGCCTCTCCTTCCTCCTATTGCATCTTTCTGTGGACCTTTCTTCCCATAATTTCCACAAGTCTACAGTGAGATGACATACTAAGGTACAACAGTAAAGGCGTCAGGCGACACTCTTCATGGAGTACTTCCCCCGTTTCAGTAAGGCTCTCTGAGAACAATGGCCTTGTGCCCTGGGGCAGCCTGGTCCCGCTGCTGAGTGCCTGTTCACAGTATGGCGCTGTGTGCCCAGTAAAACCCAACCTTCGGGCACGGGGAGGGCAGGGTGGGACTGTGCACGTTGGAAGAGTGAGAAGCGAGGTCGGTGTCAGGTGAGTTCAAATCCCAGCCCCATCACTTCCGGGCTGGGCGTTGTCAGCCTTAGTTCCCTTGTCTTCAGCAGGAACTGATGGCAGCTGCCGCCCCTGGGCACAAGGGAGAGAGCGCACCCAAGGACACGATGCTTGAGTTCCCCAAATTAGCTAGCGCTCTCTTTTCCACTCCCCTTCCACGGTTGTGCACGTCTTTGATCTTAAGCCATTCATCTGAGCCAGACTTTGGGGACACGTGTTTGTGAGGTTCCCGAAGCAGCACAAGCCTTATTTCTATTTTGTCTTAGCTCAAACTGGTTGAACACTGGCATTTACTGAATGCTAGAAATGGAGCAGCGGGTTTGATGCGGAGATCACAAAGTGTATCCGCCTAAAGTTTCGTTTTTAGACACTGGAATTTGAAGGTGGCACAGACTCTTCCGACCTGCCAAGCCTTTCACCCCACCTTGCCCTTCAGGCACCTGCTCACTCACCGTATTTGCCTGGCTTTTGCCCACCTCGCTGGAGGCTGCTGTTGGTTCTCAGTCTTATTTGCTGGCTGCTTCCTCCCTACCAGACCTCTCACTGATGGAGCAGATAACATCTGAAGAGATCTCAGCCCATGCCAGACAAATACTGTGTTGGCTTATTCTGTGTTTCCCACACCACAAGAACCTAAACCTTCCAGATTAGAGACTTGGTCTGTTGTACACCCTGTCCCTTAACACAGGCTAAGCCCCCGGTAGGCACTCAGCAGGTACTTGCTGACCTCCTAGCCTGTCCTTGGAGCCATTTAAGTTTACTGTTCTTGCTTTTCATGGATTATTTCTTATGCCGTTCTTTATATTATCAAGCTTTTTTTTTTCAACATACACAAACAAACTGAGGCTTAGAATAGTTGAGTTTCTTGTCCAGAGTCTCCCAGAGGGTTAAATGACAGAGCTCAGATACAGACCCAGGCAATCCGACTTCAGTGCACACACCTTTGATTATGGGGATACAAGTGCCTTCATTCTAGGTACCCTAAAAGTAACCAGAGTTTTGGTATTGTGGAGAATGTCTGATTGTTCTAGTGTCAGGTACAATTTGTTGAAAACTTTTATTTGTAAATAGACAAGGCTAAGAGGGGATGTATGAGTTCGCGAGCATGTGGAGTTATTGTAGATGAGTATTAGCCTCCCAGAGACTGTACTAATCTGCCCCGATAACAACTGTGTACAAGTTCAGTCTGTGTGCATTCTTTCCGTGCTAACCCTTTCCCGGATGTCTCGCGATGAGTGACGGGAGAATTGGTTTCACTCTTACTTTACCTCCTTTGGTTTGGTCGCTGACTTTGAGAGGGAGGTCTGTGTCATGTACTCTTTCCTTCCTCCTCTTAGCTTTACTGAAAAAAATTTAATGGAGCTTCTCAAATTGTTACCCTTAGGGGATCAACAGTCCTGATGCTGAACATTTCAAAGACAGTGAGAAAGTTAGTGACACGATGTTACAAAAACTGAAGAGCTTCTATCGTAAAAGGAAAAATTTAAATGAAGAGGTACTATGTGCATTCTAAAAACTGTATCATTTTAGTGAAAAAATAGTCAAAGGGAAAGGTAATATAAAAGTATAAGGAAACTCCTACAATTTGGATTTTTAAAAAGAGTAGTGCTTGTGGACCAGATCAGCTTTAGTATGGCCCTCACTAAGGAAATACATTGTTCAACACTGACTTGTTTTATAACGTAAATCTGTATTAGAAAGTCTTGTTCAGCTACCAAAAAGTTGGTATGATTATTTTTTCACTTTTGCATGTCATTATTGATTCCTAAAGCATAGTGTATTTTAACATTTCTATAGCGATCTCCAACTTTTTCACTGGGAATAATGGATACACAGGATACAAGGGTACAGGAAGAGGCTCCTGAAACTTCTTAATTATTCTTTTCTTGGTGCAGTGCTACAGAGACTGAGGGATAAAATTAAGAGAGTAAGTTGAATAGGGAAGATGATAACAGTATGTTAACTTGTACAGTTCTCAATCTGAGAGTAACAAAAGTGACAGATTTATCTGGTTGAAAGAATAAAAACATATTCAAATCTGGGATCTTGGATCATTATTATGAATTTGGTCCTATACTACCAGGAAATTACTTCTCTGAACTGAGGTGGACAGAAAATGTTTGCAGGTTTCTAGGGGACCTCTTTGTCTCCTAACTAACCCTCAGAGAAAAGGATTATAAAATCACAAACATGCAAAGAAACTACTGGCTTCCACTTCTTAAACCGGCCTTCAACAGAGAGCCCAGCTAAGGACTGGAGCAGGATGTTACAAAAACACAATTTCAGATATCTCTGTTCTTTTGGTAAATTTCTGTGTAATGAATGAAATGCTGACAGAAGAAATGGTATCATTTCTCTACGATTTGATTCAGTGAGAGGGGTATGGGGGTGGAGAAGGAAGTGGTCAGGGATATAAATGATATGAGATGGGCCGTGAGCTGCTAATAGTTGAAGCTGGGTGACAGTCATGTGGGGTTTGTTAAAGTGTGTTCTGTATTTTTTAAATACTGGAAATTGTTCATAATAAAAAATTTTCTGTGGGAGTTCCCTGATGGTGCAGTGGCTTAAGGCTTCGGCGTTGGCGCTGTCAGCACTGCGGCCTGGGTTCGATTCCCAGTCAGGGAGCTACCCACATACAAAAAAGCAAAAAAAAAAAAAAAATTTTCTGTGCAGCTCACTTTACCTCACTGATATGTGAAGTATACAGAAGGAACAAATGAAAAGGTAAGAAATGATTATAAATTGCATATAGGAAAAGTTGGCCAGTTTTTCTTTAAAGAAGAATTTTAATAGCCTAATTAATTTTCCTAGTGAAAACAGGAGACTGTTAGATTAGGATAAGCCCCCTGGAGATCCCAAGCCCACCCTCAGGTTCAGTGATTCGCTGGGACTCAAGGGACTCAGCATACAGCGTACTCACAGCTTCGATGCATTATTACAGTGAGAGGACACAGAGCAAACCTGCCAAGGGGAAAGGCACGTGGAGCCAAGTCCGGAGGAGACCAGATTCAAGCTTCCTGAGTCCCTTCCCTGTGGAGTCACACAGGATACGTGTCATTCCCCCAGCCATGAGCTGTGACAGCACGTGTGTGGTGCTATCTGCCCGGGAAGCCCGTGTCAGACTCAGTGCCCAGGGGTTTTACGAGAGGCTGTTCACATAGGCAGCTCCTGCCTAGCATGTACGAAAATTCTGGGCCCTCCAGATGGAAAGAGGTGTTCAGCATAAAGCACGTGCTTCAGGCAGATAGGATAGGTGCACTGAGCCATTCCCATCAGGAATGGGCGGAACCCGCCCACGACCCCATTCCCAGATGCCAGTCAGGAGGCAGGCTGTGGGAACACTTGTCTGGACAAAAACAGTAGAAACTGTGTCTCTTTGGAGACCAGGTATTGGACTGTGTGTGGTTTAATGATTTTATTATAAATGTTATAGAGTATAGTCTTATTTCTTCTGCTCTGAAATATAGTGCTTTTGTTCTCAGCTACTGAAACATAAAGACATAATGACAACTTTTCGAGAGTTGATTGCTAATGAAAAAGCATTTCAAGATCAGGTTTTTGAGGTGAGTTTAGCATTTACTATGTACTGTCCTTAGCATACAAAAATACAATTTCAAATATTTGTATTTTGGTAAATTTGTTTAAATCATTCTAGTTCTTTGTTCTATATTTCTATTATTCTTGCCACTGAGGATCTCTTTGACTGTTAAACTAATAAAGTATTTATTATCAAATGTTCCAAGGAGTGTGATAGTATTACAAGTGAGCACAGATATATTTAATCTCAGGTTACAGACTCAGACTCAAATGAAGCCAAGAAGGTCAGAGATGTACCAATCTTACTGGGAGCCAAGCTGGATAAGCACCACAGTCTAAATGAAAAGCTTGATTTCTTGGTAAGAAAGACCTTTTGTTGTTTTGCTATCATTTTTATACAAAGCACCATTTTATTAACAAGTTTAAGAAATTATCAGCTCCTGCACAACAAAACTCCGCTGAAGTCACAGCCTGTCCTCACAACCAATCAGCAGGAGGGTCAGTCCCTCCCACTAACATGTAAACAGCAACCGAGGCTCAACTACAACAGGAGGGCACGTACAACCCACACAAAGGACACACCAGGAGCCGCTGGCTCAGGTGACCAGGGAGACTAGGCCATTGGGCCCCACATGACACCTACTACATTAGGCCACTCTACCAAGGAGACGTAACAGCTCTACCTAATACACAGAAACAAACACAGAGAGGTAGCCAAAATTGGGAGACAAAGAAACATGTCCCAAATAAAAGAACAGGAGAAAACTGCAGGAAAAGAACTAAACAAAATGGAGACCAACTATACTATCAGATGCAGAGTTCAAAACACTGGTTATAAGGATGCTCACTGATCTCAGGGAGAACTTCAACAAAGGGATAGCAAGTATAAAGGAGGACATAGAAACCACGGGTTACATATGGAAAGAAAGTAGTGAAGATTTGAACCACACGTTTAATTATTTGCAAAGCTGTTTCATCATATTAAATCGGAGAAAAAACTGAAACATCATCATTTCTGCTCACCTATTCTAAGTGCAGTCTTAGTTGGGTCTGGTTCAGAGCATCTCTTGATTCACCTGTGGTGCAACTCAGTTTGAGAGAATATTGGAATAAAGTACAGCTCACGGTGCTCGCTCGTTCTTGGCATCCGTGCTTGTGTGGCAGGTTCCAGGTTAGTATTTTCACTGATGTTTCTCCACAGATTGTAAAATTGGGAAATCTTCTAGAGTCAAAAGAAGACCACTGCAACAGACTCCTTAAAGAAAATGACAAGTATCAGAGACATTTAGGCAACTTAATAAATAAGGTACAAATTTTCTTACAGAAGTATTCGTCTTTTAAAAACTATGCCACGTATTAAAATAATAGAATTTTGGAGCTAAAAACAATCTGAGGGATGATGTAACACTTATATTGATTCCCTTTTACTTCATAATGACATTATAAAATGTCCCCATTAATGTCCCCATTAGCCTTTTAACTGGAAGCTAGCAAAGGACATAGTGTGTACCGACCCTTCCACTGTCAGCTACCTCTGGCCTTAGTATTGCTAGTATTCATTTGGAGGGTAATTACAAATCCTCCCAACTTAGAGGTCTAGTTTGCCTTTTAAAAACGATGTTATCTTAAACCAAATTCACTAGGTCCCGTAGTTGATATGTACACAACTTGTCTGCAAGAAGTCTGGATCATAGTTGACTGGCTACAGTTGTCCATTTTTGAACTTCACTTTCTGCATGATGAAGAGATACATTATAATTCCATTTCTATTCATAGTTCTGATTTCAAAATAAAAGTTTTTTTGGCTATTGTAAAACTTTCATGGATGGGAGTCATATAATTGAAGTTGTAGAGATTTTAAAAAGCAAAAATAAATAAATAAAATTAAATAAAAATTTTAGAACTTATCCAAGAATAATCTATTCAGTTCATTTTGTTTTCCAGGTTACATCATATGAGGAAATTATCCAATGTGCTGATCAGCGGCTCGAGGAATCTCACTTCCAGATTGCACAGTAAGTTGAAAAAGCTTCATTTTTAATTTTGTGAGCATTCACTGACACTTTATTTTGCTCTCTGGCCTGCTAAATTCATTTTTCTTAGACTCCTAGAAAGAGGAAAAATGCTCAGTTTTACAAATTAAGACATGCTTCAACAATAGAGTCAGTCAGTCTGTCTAATGTCTGGGCTTCTTGAACCACCGGATTTTCGCCTTCCTTTCCCAGAGCTCTTTTCAGGGGACAGGGGGATGAGGGAATTAGTGAGAAATGTCCAAAACCGTTAGAAGGTGTCACCGGGCTGTTCCAGGACAGTAATAACCTTGCACTGCTTCAAGTTCATGCCCAAGAAGTTTGTTATGCACACCAAATGAAGCACACACATATCAGTACCAAAGAAGCTACTTCATTGGAATGAGACTGAGCCTGAAACACTCCCAAAGTAGCATCTAAGACCTGCACACTCATCTACCATCTTCGTTTCCCCCGGGCTTCTCCCTCCGTCCTTCCTCCAAATCCAATCATATTACCTAGCGTAATATTTTAGCAACCATATCAAACCATCACTTTGGACATATTGCTTTGTCTCAATGACTGTTGAAGTTCAGAATTTTTAAAAATCATGTTTCAGCCAAGTGGTTGATCTGGTTTGTGTTGAAGAAGACACCTGCCATCAGAGTTCTATAAACTTCATTAAAAAGGTTGTCACCCACGGCTGCTTATCAGGATGGCTTTGAATCCTTTTAAAAAATGACCCAATGCCCACACCCTACTCGTAGACCAGGAGGTCCAACCTTTTGGCTTTCCTGGGTCACATATAACATACACTAACACTAACCATAGCTGATAAGCTGAAGCAATTTTCGTTACGTTTTAAGAAAGTTTACAAATTTGTGTTGGGCTGCATTCAAAGCTGTCGTGGACCACACGTGGCCCATGGGCCACAGGTTGGACAAGCTTGTCCTAGATCAAATAAGGTGAAACACCTGGGGGAATGTGGGCCTAGGTATAGTTCAGAAGCTGGCCAGGTGATTTAATGTCTGGACAGGTGGAGAGCCACTGCCAGATACGAACTGAGTTGATTTGCTCTAAGTCGTCAGGGTTGTCATTTATTTTTTCCATCAAATATAGTCTGTTACATCCACAGATAATAGTATTTTTATTTAATTGCAGTGTATTAGCTTTGATCTCCTTAAAAGGTATATGCTGTTTCAAATATTATAAACCAAATGTATGCATCATCAGAGCCATATTTCTTTAAATTGGTGCTCGTCTATTCTGTTAAAATTTAGCAGTGTTTGAGGTATATTTCTTCAAATACATTCACAGGCTTTTCTGTAAGTTTCAAGTCACATGCCTTGGATTTTAGAAACAGCTGCTTACTTACAAAAGCCATTGATGATATTTGATTTTTTTTTAAAGACTAAAAGAAGATTTAGTCCATTTTGTCCGTGCAGCCAGAGTGATCTTTTTGAAATATAAATCTGATCACACCTTTAAAACACTACAAGCATGTCCAGCCTTTGGCCCAGGATGGCTCCGAATGTGGCCCAACACAAATTCTTAAAACATTACGAGATTTTTTTTGCAACCTTTTCTGTTAGTTCATCAGCTGTCGTTCATGTGAGTGTATTTTATGTGTGGCCCAAGACACTTCTTTTTCCAATGTGGCCCAGGGAAGCCACAGGGTTGGATACCGCTGCTCTAGTGCTTTTCTGTCTCCTTTGGGTAAAAGCAACATCCTTAACATGACCAGCTCCTGCCTGCCTTTCCAGTCTCAGCTCACCCTCCCCCTGCAACAGAATTCCCTGTCCCCTCAGGGTCTGTTACCTGTGGGGCGGGCTACCTAAAGACCCCCAAAGATATCCAGATCCTCACATCTGGAACCTGTGAATGCTTCCTTACATGACAAAAGAGACTGCAGATGTGATTAAATTAAGGTTCCTGAGATGGAGAGATTATCCTAGGTTGTCCACCCAAGCCCTAACTGTAATCAAATGGTCCCTGCAAGAGGAGTCAGAGAGAAATTTGATGACAGAGGAAAGCAATGTGACCCTGGATGCTGGAGGAGAAAAGGCAATGTGATGAGGGGCCGGGAGCCCCAGGATGAGCACAGACAGCCTCCAGAAGACAGAAAAAAACAAGGCAGAGGCGTCTCCTCTAAGGTCGCAGGAGGGAGCATGTCCTTGCCAACACTGATTTCAGCCCAGTGAGGCTGACTTCAGGCTTCTGACCTCCAGGACTGTGGGAGAATAACTAAGAGTGCTGTCTGCCCGTAAAGCCACCGAGGTTGTGGTCATCTGTGACAGCAGCCACGGAACCTAATACGCCCTCCCTGGATGGGAAAGCGAGTTTGGGAGGAGACTGTCTTATTTGAGTTTGCTCACCAGTATCCTTTTGGCTTGCAGTCATAAAAACAGAACACAATTCATCTCTAGCAGGCCACCAGAATGCTGCGATCCTCCTCGCAGCACTGGCACGACTGCACGTTGCCCCAGCGCAGGGGCTGTGTTGTTAGCAGGGTCCCCCCCATGATCACGTGTCCACTCACACACAGCAATCCATTCTCCACCCACTGTGTAAATGGACAGCGTGTCTGGACACCACTTTTTAGGTTTACTCCTGTCTGCTCTCCCTCATCCCCTCTGGACCTGGACAGGGAGACTGAGCAAATAGCGTGAGTTGCTGAGAAAGAACCCCCCGTGCCCATGTAGTGAAAGGGGCGCATTTTGTGGAAACAGCTAGACCACCACTGGAACGTGCTTACTCAAATCCTCCAACAAATCTAGCCAAACGTTACTTTAGTAAAGTCAGCTTTAGTCATAAATTTTAATTATTTCATTTTTCAGTTTAGAAGAGAGAAATAAATATTTGCAAGGTTTAATTAGAAGGACCAAACAACGAGCCAGAAAAACAAGGTAAGTTTTTCTTTCCTTTTCTAAAGAATGACGTCTTTAACTTTAGAGTCTGAGGGCTGTCCGGAGAAAATCCCACCATCCATGCCTCTGTTTCTCGTATCACATGGCCGGATGCTTTCTGGACAGCCCTCGTGTGTGTATAGTAATAAGTAATGCATTAAAAAACGTTTCCCCTGATCTCAATTTAAAATAAAGAAGGCACATTCTATGAGAGTGCTTGGGTTTTTGCCTGGCATGAAACACCTACTTGGCGAATGTTTTTGTAGGACTTGAATCGGAAAGCCCGTCTCCCTGCCCCCGTGGAACTTCTGGTCACTTCTAAGGAAGATGCTGGAAGGATAGGAGCCAAGGCTTTTGTCTACAATAAAAGAGCTCGCCCTGGTGTATGTACTGAGCAGACCGCCTTTTCTTACACTGATGTTGAATCGTATAATCCATCATTCTAGAAGACTCTCAGGACTGGGTGCTACAAGGTATATTCGCAAAGCTGATGGAGTTGATTGAAACCATAGTAGGATGTTAAAATGGGACCCGTCCTGACCTAGTTCCTTAGGTGTTCCTCAAACAAGTACCAATTCCCGGAAGGCAGGGCGCGCCTTCCCACGGGCAGAGGTGCTGTCGGAAATTTCAAAGAGCTGTTTCATGGTTCATTCCCCTTGTATATCCCACACACAAAGTGTGTGTGTGTGTCGGGGGGGACCGGACAGGAGATGTCTTTGACTCGGTTGTGTTGTGAGTTCCCATTATCCCCAAGTGATGCTACCTACCTCTTTCATCTAAGGGCTTGCGGGGGAGGATTTCCAGGCCGTCACCTAAAGGGCTCTGAAATGCTTTTCCTAAAAGCTGGGAAACCCAGAGGTCAGTGAGAGACCTAGAGCAAGCTCTGTGCCAGCAGGGCAGAGGGGTCCTGTTGGGGTGGCCTGTTCTCCCTGAGATGGTCCTCAGGACAAAGGATGGATTCCATAGTTAAGAACCGTGTAGGGGAGTTGCGTTACTGTGGGCTCTGCCCAGGGCTACCTGGAGGGATACAGGAGCTGATGAAGAAATACTAGGTGACCAGCAGGGGAGAGCCATGTCAGCCTGGGCCAGAGGTCCTGAGCGAAGGCCAGCTCCAGAGAGGGGGTCAGCTTTGGCCATTTGCCAAGTCCAGAGGTTCCGCAGCCACCCAGCCAAGTAAGGATGTCCGACCACCTTTCCTCCCCTCCCTCCCGCTGCAAATGCAGGAGGCTGTGAGCGAAGAGAGAGCAGAGAGTGACCTCCAGGGGCAAGTGGTGGCCTCCAACTACAGCTTTAGCTGAGAGGGGGAGGAGAAGTCCTGCTTTTGAATGAAGATTAAAGGGTTGATTAATGTTTAAGACTGGACATACATCTTCCTGAATTGGCACGGTATTTATGCCTCACAATGAGGACTGATCATTACCTTAAAAGTGAGCAAAAAATCATGGGTTCTGCTAGGTACTCAAGCCAATGGCCTCGGAAAAGCTTCCTTGAGTGAAAAAGTCAAAAGTAGAAGTGAGAGGTGGACATTAAATTTGCATTTGGATTATATCATGGGTCATGTTGGTTCAGCATACATTTGCCATATAACTGTGTTTTGAAAATCAAAACCCCTTAGCAGATTTCAAAACTAGCATTTGCAAAGTAACAGGTTAACTACAATCCTCCCCACCCCGCCATACGGAAGCGCGTGACCCCGCTGCCTGGTGTGTCCCACATGCTCAGTGACTGCTAATTGAAACTGACTGGCACCTTCTGCTTCCCAGAGAAACTGGGAACGATTTTCTTCTAGAATTATTTTAAAATAAGAAAATTTGCATATGAATTGACACATTTCCCCCTGCTAGTTTAGATATTTGTTTACTGTGTAAATAACATGGGGCCTATTTTCACAATGAATTGAGCTTGGCCTTGACACCCGACACCCGGAGCTGCGGTGGAGCAGAAGCACGCGCCAGGCCGTTTCTTAGAAAACGTGAGACTTTGGTCAGCCTTCAGCCACCACCATCCAGGAAGCCTGCCCCTCACCTCCTGACCTCGGGACCTGGGCGTGGGAACACACCTCAGGGCTCCTGGTCCTTGGCTCTGAGCTGTGGTGCTGCTTCTGCCAGCTGTGCTCCGCAGAGGAACAGGTGGGGACAGAAAAATGAGCACCTGAGCAGTCTCAGATGTCTCATTCTGCCTCTAGATCGTCATCACTTTCACAGAAACTAGTTAGGTTTTCAAGTCAAAGCCAGCGTTTTACACTAAGTGACTCTGTGAGAAGGTTAAAGTGTAATGAGACTGTGGCTCACTCCATTTATGTAATTATTGATCCAGTGGGAATGATGCACATGTTGCATACTGAAAAGCCTTGTCCACACTTCTATCCTAAGTGAGTTTCTCCACGAACATTTTATTAAACAAGGGCACACGTGTTCACTATTCTAGTCTTCCTCACCACCACCACCTCTTGATCCTTTTTTTTTTTTTTTTTACATTTTTAATTTCTATTTCCTACATGCCAGGAAGATTAGAAAAATCAAAGTCCACGGCTGTGGTAGGTCTTATTGACGATCATTATAAAGAGGGTTGTGTTTCCATGTAATTTGACAGTAACACAGAAGTAAATACGAGTGCCTGAAGCTGCATGTCAGTAACATTTGGCTCAGCTCGCCCCTCTGTCCTCAGAAGAGGGCCCATGTGGCCTCTGGTGCTTCCTGCGACTGTGCGCCTCCTACTCTGAGCCTCTCCTCATCTTGGTCCCCCTTTATTCCTGCAGCTACAGCTTCACATCAGGCCTTCGTCGTGCTGCATGGGGCCCATCACAGTCCTCTCCTCGTGGGGGTTTGCTCCGCTTCCGCCCAGCCTCTGCACAGTACAGAGCGATCTTCCAGAAGCCAGTGCGATTCCGCCCCCTGCCCCCATCACACCCCTCAGGGGTTCTCAGTTGCACTCAGGATCAAATCCACTTTCCTGGGCCAGGCATGTAAGGTCCTCTGTGATCTAGCCCTTGCCTTCCTGTCCAGTCTCCTCATTCACGTCTCCCTCTTCGGTACCACCACACCCCCCATAAGGTACCACCACACCCCCCCCAGCTAACCCCCCACCACTTTCTAAACATGCTCTGTCATCTCTGTGCCTTCCTGTCCCTGCCCATGCAGCTTCCTGCCCCCCACCCCCTGGAATTCTCTCTCTCCCAGCTCTTTTCCTCCCCTTTCCTTCTGTGCCCAGCTCAAACTCCATCTCCATGAAGCTTTCCTGCCCCATCTCATTGTCTCCTCCCATGTGCCCACACTGTACCCTTTGACACAACAGCACCTGTGACATCTTTTTACAGGCCTCTGCCTACACGTCCCATGACTTGACTAGAACTCTTTCAGTGCAGGAATTGTCTCATGTTCATGTTGGTATCCCCTAGCACCTGTCCCCTAATAGGTACTAAACAGGAGTGGGTGCTGACTAGATTGGAACCCAGGACCAGTGCGTCACCCTAATTCCTAATAGAAGACACAGCTGCTGCTGTCCCTGTCCCACCCAAGGCCGTGGGTGTGTACTCATAAATACTGTGACATACCTCAGTCAGAGGTCTTCCCTGTACATGCCCCGTGGAGATGCAGCTTTGGGAACAGCTGAGTTATGAGGACACCTTAATGCTGCCGGTTCTTAGTGCTCCTGTGCTGTTGAGTCACTTTGTGACCTTTCCAGGTTCTTGCTTCTGTTCCTTTGTCTTCATTCTGCCAGTGGGCACCAGACCATGGAAGATGAAAGCCAACCCACCCTGTTCCTTGGCGTGTTCCTTACCGGGAAAAAGAGTGAAAGAAACAAAAATGATGAATCAGATATAGTATTGCCATCATCGGTGGCGTTCATCCATCATAGGTTTTCCTGTATCTCTTTTCCATCTGTAATCAAGAACTAGCTGCTCGTGAAATAAGAATTCCATCTATAATCAAGAATTAGCTTCTGTCAGTAAATGCCTGTCTCACCTGAAAACTTAAAAAGCATTTTTTCCTTTTAATTTTAGATGTCAGTATTTTAGAAGGGAATAGAAATGATTTTGATTAAACAGGACTAAAGATTAAACATCAATCATTTTTGTCAACTACTCCAGGAGCAGAGCTGCTCCTAAGTATAGTACCCAGAGCAGCTCATACAAATGATACATTAAAATTGTATAAATGGTGAAATTTTACATTCCCAAAGATGTGATGACTCTTTCTAGTTTCTTCCCGTAAGCCGTCAAACGTATTCTACTGTAGCACAGACAGATGAATGCAGTGGCTTATGTTCCAAATATCTATTCTCGTTTTCACAGAACAGCACTCCCCTGTTAGCAGGCCTTTACTGACACTACAATGGTCATGTGTCCCCTTTTGACGTTCTGGTTCCTGCTGTGGGACATCCTTATTCTCTGAAGGCAGACAGTCTTCCAACAGCCAGCCTACTTGAAAAGGACACTGATTTTGAAATCCTTTGGAATTCAACCTCAGATGGAAGGAGAGGACTGGTCTTTTGAGACAAAACCCTTCAAATCTCCACCTTAACATAGTTTTGAGAAATTAGTTACGAATTTGAACAAAGGAACCAGCGATACCTGATTTTGTGAGATGTATCAGAAAAATAAACGAACATATAACATACATATTGTCCTTTCTACAAATCCCAGAGCCAGAATGGAGGTGTAACTATTGAATCAAAAATGTACCGTCAGTGAAAGGGAAGAAGTCATTTTATCTCCCTGTACTTGGTTTTGTGCTTAGGTTAAGTACGAGAGGAGAATATGTGTCTGGCCTTGAAGGAAGTGTGGATTCAATAAAAGCTATTATTATAGTTGTTGCTTTCATTGGGGAATTCTATAAGACAGGTCATATAGAAACATAAAATTTGTTAATTTTTCTAATTCAAAAAGTTGCAATAAAATTTAAGACAATCCATCAGAAATGCACAGTGAGTTCGCAGACATAATAACAGTGTTTCATTTCAGAAAATTAAGCATTGAAAGCTTTGGAAGTTATTCAAGTTTTAAAAAGAGACATTACTATCATGATCAGTTTCATGGGATCCTGTAGGAAAAATTAAAATATGATAGGAGAAAGACAAATATTAAGATAAAGAGGGCCAATGTGGCATCTGGAATCTGCACATAAATGTGATGAAACAGTTGGGATGGAAGGATTATCAGGGTGCCTGCAAACAGGACTGTGTCCCTAAGTGCTCCATTTGCCATGTGTAGTATTAGAAATTGGTGATCTTTTACCTGCAGGTTGTCTCAGAATGAATGTGCCTCCTGTGGTGCATGGCTCAAGGGTGCAGTCTAAGCCAGTCCTCCTTTCAGTAACATTTAGTGACTTTCAATAAATGATGTGACAGCCTGTGTTAGATGCCAAAGATACAAAGAAAAATCAGGCAGATATCACCAAGGACTACATAATCTATTGGGGGAGATAGACAGATAAACTCTGAGAGGTCTAGAATGGCATAGGTATGACTGCCCATGGTGTTCTAGAAGTACAGATGAAATAACCCTGGACTATGTGAGAAAACCTCATTTCCCCAAGACTGCCCACACCCCACACCCATAGATTCTGATGCTAATCCTGAATCTATGTGCATTTGATCAATTGGCTGTAAATCAGAGATTCCCAACAGCCCCCTTCTCAGGTTAAAATAATTTGCTAAAGTGGCTCACAAAACTCAGGGAAACACTTGTTTGCCAGTTTATTAAAGGAAACAACCAAATGAAGGCACACAAGGCGAGGTCTGGGAGGGTTCAGATCACAGGAGCTTCTGTCCCTGTGGAGTTGGGGTGCATCACCCTCTCAGTACTTGGAGGTGCTCACCAACCTGGAAGCTCTCTGAATCCCATACTTTGGGGATTTTATGGAGGCTTTGCCACATACACTTTAGCAGACAAAATTAGTGTCTTTACCGGGGCCCCAGGGCAATGAGGCCTTGAGCAGAGCCAGTGCAAGCGTAGAACAGCAGATGTCCTAGGCCAGCCGGGGCATGGAGTCTGGAATCGGGCTGTCAGGTTCAGATCCTGCCATCTGCCATGGACTAGCTTTTAAGACTTCGGTAATTACTAACCTCTCTGCGTCTCAGTTTTCTTCTCAGTAAATAATATCCAGCTCATAAGGATTTTTAGGGATTAAATGATTATACATGAAAGCACAGTTCCAAGGACAGTATTTGCAGTAGGAAGCACACAATAAGGGTTAGCTTATTTGTTTCATTATCCATATGACCTGTCACACTGGTCCAGTCCAACAGTAGCTGGTATTCTGATGGTTTAACTGCATGAAATACCAGATTATTGGCAGCAACCCAAAAAAGTCCCAACTAGATGAGAAGGAAACTGAAGGGTATTGTACAGCCTTTGCTGCCATCATGTATGTGCTTGCCACACACTTTCTATATGCCAGGTTCTGTTCTAGGTGACTTATAACTCCGGAATGTCACCTAAGAATTTAAGAACTGTCCCTACAGGTGAGGATGTGGACAGAGAGCGAACAAGAATTACCACGTATACTTTCATACCTTTTTGGGTTTGTTTTTTTTTAAACAATTATCTATTCCAAACACAGTTTTGCTTTTCAATGTCACATACAATTCATGATCCCTATATCCCCCATATCATACACTGAAGTTACCGCGCCGGCCCGCAGGCGGATCGTCATTCAAATAAAGGAACCACTTTACGATGCTAATTAATTGGGGTGGGACGGGCAGGGCGGGGCCAGCGACCAGCCGCTTGTCGCCAGCCCACCCCAAGGCGGCAGGCGGACTCTCGCGGAATCTCAGAGGCCCGGGCAACCGGCCACGTGACTCCCGGGCCGCCCGCGCACCCCACCGCCGGGAGACAGACGAGTGGCAGCCACGTCGGCGCGCTCCTCGGCGGGAGGAGGGGGCGGGACGAAGGCCCGTGCGTGGTACGTGCCCCGCCCCGCCCCTCCCGGAGCCCGGATGAAGAGTAACGCCATTACCGCCGGAGCCGCGGAGCGCACTCGCGGACGGGAACTGGGCACCAGACGGGCCGCGCCATGAGACTCCTCCCCCGCCTGCTGCTGCTGCTCTTGCTGGTGTTCCCCGCCACCCTCCTGCTCCGAGGCAGCCCTGGAGGTGAGACGAGCGACGTGGGTGGCGGGGCTCGGCCGGGAAGGAGACGCTGGCGGCGGCGGCGGCTCCTGGGTCCCGCGTCCGCCTCGCCGGCTCCCGGACTCCCGGGTGGTAGTAAGGGGGCCGCCGGGCGCGCGAGGCGAGACCCCCGTGGGGCCGCCTCCCCTGGCGCGCGGGGTGGCCGCCCGAGGACGTGGGTTCGCCCCTCCGGCCCCGCGCCCGCCTCGGTAGCGGGACCTGGTGCGTCCTCGGCCCGAGGAAGGGGACGAAGGGGCGCTTGGCCCGGCTGCGCCCGGAGCGCGCCGCAGCCCTTGTTACTTCTGGCGGCCGTCAGCGCCGCTCCGCCCCCATCCCCTCGGCTCTGAGCTGACGTGGCCTTAGTTTCCACGCTAGGAGTCCGCCTTCATTCATTTGCTGAAACCTTTGTCTTCTGAGCACCTAAACTCTCCGAGCACCTTTTCTGGCCGGGCTATCTTCCCATTTACCAGCACCCGGTGCCTGTGCGTTGCTGGGAGTCTGAATGTCAGAACAATTCCCCATCCTCGCCCCCATTGTCACCCCGTCTACGAGGGCTGTCCGGAAAAAAATCCAGCCATAAATGCCTCTAACCTTCATATTACGTGGGTGGATACTTTCCGGACAGCCCTGGGACCCCCAGGGATGAAGAATCCCTCTGGGATGTCTATTACTTGTGCCCCTTTTCCCGTTTTTGGTTTTTTTTTTTTTTTTTGTAACCAGTTTTCTGTTTAGTGTAATTATGTCCTGAGGAAATACGGTCTGATTTGAGCTTTACGTTTTTTAATTTAGGTTTACTCCTTCCAACAGTTAACCTGGTGTGAAAATAGAACGCTAAATTGTTGGAGACTTGGCTACCATGGACTTCCATTTTTCTAATGTAAAATGTAGGGTGACTAAAATGATCACTAGAATTCTTTGATTCTGAGAGTTTCAGCAGTTTGTGTGGCAAAATGAATGACAGTGACAGCTATCCACAAGTTACTTTGCAAAGAAAAGTGACTGGCTTCTCTTTAGTGCACAGAAAACCAGTTGTGAAAGTAAACCAAAATTGTTCATTCATTTGTTCATTGAGGGATTTCTTTCCTTAATCAGTTGCTTGCTGGTTTGTTCTCATTTGGTTTTTTAAAGAAAATTTGCCAATTCTGCTTGTATAGAATGCAGACTGTTTTTTTTCAGGTTTTAAAACTTTTTTTTAAAGAAACATTTAAACTGAATGGGTTATCTTTAATTTTTTGTGAGGAATGGTCCTTTCAAAAGATATTTTCTCAAATTTGTACAATTGAAAATTGTTAGCTTTTATAGGGACAAAATTGTTACTGGCTACCATTAAAATAAATTGTTTAATATCCACTGAAATGTAGGGGTAAAAGCCGTTACGTCTCAGTCCTGAAATTTGAGGCAACTTTAAGTTATGTCAGACATAGATATTTTTTCTTACTGGTTTTTGAAAGTGAAAGTTAAGAATGCACTGTTTTAGTCTTTGTTCAGCAAGAAGTAGAAGCTGTTTTTCAGTTCATAATGTGTGATTTAGTGTTCTTTAATATTTTATATAAATCTTAACAGCCAGTAAGAACTCAGGGAAGTAAAAAGACTTAAAATGCATGGTTAATGTATACTGTTTCTTTTGGCTATGGAAGCATTTGTACACGTTTCCTTTCCCACATTTTTTTTTTCTGTACTGAATTGCAACATCATCATTCTCTGAGAAATGTTGGAAGAGTCACTAGAACTTTGAAATTTCTTTTGAGGGTCTTGCCTGTAATAGATTTAATGTTACGTATTTAGAGTATTTTTACTTATAAAATTATGATTTATAATTTCTTGGCATTACAGTATGCATAATGTTTACTTCGATATTAAGTGTAGGGGAAATAAAAAAGCATCTTAGAACATGTTTGAAGCCATATGCAAAAAATGAATGCATGCATTTTTCTCTGCTGTGAACCCTGCAGTTACCGATACATTTCTTACTGAAAGTGTTTTACACGAGCTAGTTTTTACCATGGATGCCATATAGATGTTTGTTCCTTGGAATTACATGCTGTCAAGTTCTAAGAGTTTGAGCTGTAACTACTATGACTCTAATAACAATGTTTCTTACCTAGATACTGACATTGCTGTTTTCCTTTAGACCTGAGTTTTATATTGTTGGTTTATTTTATATGATTAATGACAGGGATTAAAATTTGGAATTTGCAATTTCTTCCTTTACAGATACACTTATTTTCCTTAATAACTAACTGTTAGGTGCGTTTTAAAATTAAACAGCATTTCCCGTTAAAATTAAAATGCAGTTAAGACTACTAAGATAAAGTCGTATGAATATTCTTAGATGCGTTGTGATTTGACATTCAAGTGCACTGGGTAATTGAATTAACTCCAGGGAAGTTTTCGATACTGAAATTAAAAACCATAACTATTCCAGGCTGGTTAACTGCTTGTTTTGTATTTTATTGTTACGCTCAGTAGCAGCAGCTCAGGATCTTACAGAAGATGAAGAAACAGTGGAAGATTCAGTAATTGAAGATGAAGATGATGAAGCAGAGGTGGAAGATGACGAGCCCACTGATCTGGTTAGTGTTGTGTGTGGTTTAATGCCTGTACATATTACATCCTTTTATCCTTTTTATAATTTTTATAAATTTGGCATTAAAATTCTTGATTTTAAAGGTGTGTTCTGGAGAATCAGGGTGGAATGAAGTTGGGAGACTGGGGACCAGTCCTTGGGGATGGGGACGGGCAAGGGAGGTCCTACGGACGGGACTCTGAGAGTGATGGTGTAGTAGGAGTTGCACTGGGTCGTTTGAGGTACATACTGAGCTTCTAACCTTGGGTAACTCATCTCTCTGGGTCTCAGTTTCCTCTTTTCCCCCCACTTTCCTTCAATAAGCATGTCTTTATTCTTGAGTCTCTTCTGTGTGCCAGGCACTATTGTGGATGTTGAGGGACAGCCAGATCCTTTCTCTGCTGCCATGGAGGTGGTGTTCTTGAGGCAGTGTCTGTGATTTAGGGGCAGGGGGTGAGGAGCAGACAAATAACATGTAGAACAGGTGATGGAAAGAGGAGAGGGCTGAGAGAAGATCTCAGAAGCTGTCGGCTCTGACACCTCCGTTATAAAATCACAGTGTGACGGTGAGAATGCTAAGCTAGAGTAGCAGCTACTGTGGCTCGCGTCTAGCTAATTGCATTTCCTCTCCTAGACTGCTGTCACTTGGCCTGCACGGATACTGCCTTTTCTGTCTCTTTATTATGCCACACTTGAACCTGGAAACTTTCTTATTCTAGATTTTGTCTTTTTTTTTTTATGTTTTTTTGAGATTTAACTAAGTTTCTGTTAATTCACCATCAAAATAGCCTCATATATAGATTTCTGCTCCTCTTTTGACTTATCCTCATTTTTATGGCGTATGCCAAAATATTTTAAAGAATGACCAGGTAGCAGGTACTAACAATACACATCTTACTCTGTGTGTGTGTGTGTGTGTGTGTGTGTGTGTGTGTGTGTGGCTTATGAATTAGCTGTAAGGTAAATGAGTTGTTTGCTTTCACTTACATATACTTTCCTTACAACTGACATGCCAAACATGTACCATTTCAAACTCTGAAATCAGTCCTCTTCAGACTTAGCAACAGCACTGCCTTTGGTCTCAGAAAGTAAAGGCCATCGAGTGTGAACGCTGTCAGATTTTCTGCTTGGTATTTCTGTTGTTCACCCATCCTTTCTGCATTTTCTATTAGCTGCTTCTGGAACTGTACAGTACCATTCTGCTTATTTCGCATTTGTTCTGAGTTGTTTGCTTCCCTGTATCGAGTAAAGCTGTTCTTGCTAAGTCACCAGCAACCTACTTGCCGAATGCCTGGCCTGTGCACACTTGCTGTCCTGTGTGAGCTCTTGTGGGACTTGCTGATGGCCCCTTCTGCGTCCCTTCGCGCAGGCTGCTGTGGCACGTCTTTGTTTCCCTGCCCGCCTGCTGCTGCTTGCTCTCTGCCACCCCATCTCCCTCTGCACACCCCCATTCCACACCTCCTCTCCCTCTGCGCACCCCCACTCCACACCCCCTCTCCCTCTGTGCACCCCTCTCTGCATGAAACCATCACCACCACCACCACCTTGTATTCATGACGTTAAGATCTCAGTCCTAGTCAGCAGCCTCAGTGTTACTGAGTTTTCAGTGCTCTGCAGGAGAGCGCTATGGGGATGCTCAGATTTTATGCATCCACAGTGGAATTCAGCATGGATGCTCCATCCCAGCTCCTTTAACTTTCTTATTTTGATACAATCATCTCCATGACTGAAGCTGTTGTCTTGTGACTTCCATCTCCTTTTACTCCACAGTCCACTGATCACATCTTAGGGGTGGTTTCTCTGACTGTTCCTCACTGGGCCCTTTCCTCTTCACTCTGCGGTGTGTCCTTCCTGCCTTGGGTCTCTTTTCCCACTTGTGGGTCTTTTCCCAAAAGTAGAAATTCACTAACTCTTATTAAACGAATGGTACTTAAGGTTACTTACAATATAATGCACTAAATGAAAACTTAAGTGCCAATAAGCAGTGGTCCCCATAGGCATCTCAGTTTATTAAGGGCCTGAACACTTCAAATCCGTGAATCTTTCTATAATCCACATTGATACCTGGAGAAAGGCTGCACTGAGGTTTTCAAAGTTTGAAACTAAAATTCAGTCATTTTTAACAACTTCACTGCGATATTTACCTATCATAATAGTTACCCGTTTTAAGCGTACAATTCAATTTTTTAAATAAATGTCCCAAGTTGTGCAGCTTAATCAGGTTTTAGGACATCTCCATCACCCCGGTATGATTCCTAGTTGCTTTCTTTAAAACCATTTCTTGCAGCTGCGTGACGAATTCCCACGGGAAAATCGTTGTGTTTATCAGGATGCGAATCTCTATAGGCTGATGAGACGTTCTGGGACAGAGTTGGGAAGATGTGGCTGCCCACTAGATCCAGCTGTGCCCATGGCTTTCGTATTGTCTGTGTCTGCTTTCCCACTGCAGCCACGTAGGAAGCTGCCGTGGAGCTTAGTCGTGGCAGCAGGGAGCTCGTGATTGTCAGAGCCAGAGATATGTGATGTCTGCCTTTCACAGGAAGTTCACCAGCGCACACTGCAGAGCAGGCGCGTCCCACCTGTGCCCCAACACACAGCCCTCCAACATCACGGGACTTGTTGGCGACCTGTTTTTAGCTCATCAGCTGTGGTTGTGTTAGAATATTGCATGTGTGGCCCAAGACAGTTCTTCCGGTGTGGCCCAGAGAAGTTAAAAGGTTGGACACCAGCGCTCTGGAACCTAGCAGTTCAGAGTGTGGTTTCAGTGCCAGCAACGCTGGTATCTCCTGGTGCTTGTTGGAAGTGCAGCCCTTCAGACTTCAGTCTGGGCCTGGTCAGGCCCGCGCCATCTCAGGCTCGGTGTGCGCGGTGCTGTTGGACACGTGCTGCCCAGGGGTCCTTGTTTGAACCCACGAGCTGCAGGGGTGCTCCCACCACCACTCCTCCCAACAGAGTGTCAGGTCTCAGCAAAGTCGCTGTTTTCAAATGGCAGTGTGTCCCCACAGTGAGCCCTGCTTAATGTTGTGTGTTACGTTTTTAGGCAGAAGATAAAGATGAAGATGTATCCGGTGAACCTGAGGCGTCACCAAGTGCAGACACGACCATCCTGTTTGTGAGAGGAGAAGGTAACACGTCCTAGTTCTAGCTCTGACAACAAAAACGTTGAAAACAGCAAGTTCTCTTTTCTGGGAAGCATTAGTGATGCTTAAGATCTCTGTTCGCCTTCCCCTCTTCCGAGTGCGGTGTCAGCGTGCGCTTGGAAACCCCTCCTGCACAGGTATGCACAGCCATGTCTGTAAGGTGGTGTTTCTGGTACTCACACTGCAGGGGGAAATAAATACTCTCCACTTTAACTTGTATTGGGAATCTGAGGTTCAGAGAGGTGAACAGCTTGTCCAGGCTTCCCTGTTAGTACCCACATGGGTCTGTCCTGGGTGACACTCACTCTAGAGGACATGTAATCGTTGACGACCTCTTATTTGAAGGGATTTCCTTGGCCTTCTCACGTTTTCTGCTTTATTCCCACGTATGTGCCCATGTTAGGCCTACAGAGAGAGTGGGGTTGATGGAGAGAGTTTTCACCCCCATTTAGTTTTACAGCCGCCTCCTTGGTCTTTCCTTCACATTTGTATTTTGAGTAATTGCTTTTTTTTAAATGTTCTAACACATAGTACAATTTTGATGAACTTCTTAGATTATCTTTTTGTAATTCTTCTTTCCATTATTTGTACAAGTAACACATGAGCTGGGGCGGGTGACTTGGTCAGGACCTAACAGCGCCACGACAAGATAATCTTACTGCTAGATTAGACCACACGATTTGGGTGTGACCTGTCTGAAATTGAGATGCTCAGTTCAACTCTCAGGTTGGGAAGCTGGAATACAGGTGGCGTTTCAGTTTCTACTCCATCTGCAGCTCCACGTTAGTGGGTAACTTGGGTGCTCCATTGAGAGGGATCTCCATGCCTCAGGGAAGCTGCCGAAGTCCATTAAAATGGCCGATTTGGTTTCAGGCCCTTTGAACATTTTCTGATCTTTCTGTCTCTCCTGTTTCTTAGATTTTCCAGCAAATAACATTGTGAAGTTCCTGGTGGGCTTCACAAACAAGGGTACAGAAGACTTCATTGTGGAGTCCCTGGATGCCTCATTCCGGTACCCGCAGGACTACCAGTTCTACATCCAGAACTTCACCGCGCTTCCTCTGAACATGGTGGTGCCACCCCAGCGACAGGCGACCTTTGAGTATTCTTTCATCCCTGCTGAGCCCATGGGTGGACGGCCCTTCGGCCTGGTCATCAACCTCAACTACAAGGACCTGAATGTAAGGCCCTCGGAACTCTGGCATTTGTCTTTGTTTTGATTTAAGTTAGAGGTGGATGAGGACAGTTGACATTTGGATATTCTTGAATTTACGCATTGAAGAGCGTGCTTTGTGGTTGAAGCTATGATAGTAGGTACTAGGAAGGCAAAGATAAATTGCACGTCTCTGTCTTCAAGTCTGTAACCCACAGGGGAGATGGATGCACTGTCACAGCGTGGAAAGTGGCACATACTAGAGACGCGTGTGAGGTGCTGTCATGTGGATGGGGGTGTGACTTGAGCTGGATCTCAAGAGGGAAAGCAGCAGTAAGCCCAGTGCAGTCTGCTGTTTCTAACGTCGTCGTAGCAGGAAGGTGTGTGGTTTATGAGAACCACACAGCCTAACACGTGATCTCTAACACACACATATGTATTTGATGAGTGAATGAGAGAAGCCCTCCCCAGCTGAAGTGCCGGGAGGTGACCTCTGGGTGCCAACTCTTACGTCCCCCTGTGGAGAAGAGCATGTCTCAGCCGTTCCCTTTGCAGCAGATTCTCAGAGGAGGAAAGTGCGTCCTCTCTTGGAAGCTCATTCAGCCTTTCGTCATCCCAGTGTCAGCATGTCTCAGTTACACTTCTTGTGTGACAATTAAGTTTCCCCTTTCCTTTAATTACCTCGTAGAGAGTAGGACGGTAAGTACCACTTTGGTGCAGAGCATCAGACACTGCAGACAGCTGTCTAGCTGTTGTCCCAGTGATTCTGATGGATCCAAAACTGAATTTGTGTTGAACTGACAAACCTGTTTCAAGATCGTAACAGAACTATTTTGATCCTGAAAAGCACAAACCCATTTATTATAAAAAAAAATAAATGAGTTTCTGTATAAGAAACTGATTTTCAGTCTGCTGTCAGTTTAGAACATGAACCTGACTTTTCAAGTCTAGTTCTTAAAATCATCTGCTGCAGCTGGCACCGTGTGGAGCCCCCGTTCTCCCTTGTTCTGGAGGGCTGCGTGTCACTGAAGCCAGGAACGCCAGTTGCAGGTGTCTCCTGTGGGCTTTGTGGGGTTTCCCTGCACGTTTTGTCTTGTTTTTGTTTTGCTCCCCTAGTTCCCTCAAACGCCCCCACCCCACACACACCACCAAAGAAAGTGGGGCACAACTTTGGCAGAGTCGGAGGCTTTTTTTTTTGGTAGGAGAATGTAACATGGTGTTGAATCCCTGACACTGAATTAGTGCCATTGCACAGGGCTTTGTTGAGTCTCAATTGTATCACTTAGGGTAGTGGTTATAAGAAATTTCATTTTTTCCAATGCATTTCAGATTTGGGGGATTTTTTGTTTTTTAAACAGGGTAACGTATTCCAAGATGCTGTCTTCAATCAAACAGTTACCATTATTGAAAGAGAGGATGGATTAGATGGAGAAACGTAAGTGGGAGTTGAAATATGTAGATTTTGGTGTCATTAGGTAGGACTGGAAGGCTTGCTCTTGTCACCCTGTTTTCATTAAATGATGAAAATGGAATGGGCTATATAGATTTCATAAAATCTTAACCATGTAAATCTGTACTTCAGATGATTCTTACAATAATCCCAAGTTAGGAAAGATAGTTGAAACTGAGAGAGTTTGTTTTAAAAACATATCTTTATCTTTCCACCCTCTCCTCTAAATTCGTTCTCACCCCCTGCTCTTCACGCTGATCACCAGCCTAACCTAAGGTACATGTCTCTAAAACTGCTATTCAAGGCATAAATTCAAAGATTTTTATCTTGAAAAGTGTGTTTGTGAATGATGAATCATTTCTTACTGCATACTTAAATGTAATTCATCAAAAGTAATTTTCAAATCAAATGCAAAATAATTAATATTTGAGGGAGACAAAACCTAATACAATGATAATAAAAGTAGTTTTATTTATTTCAGTACCTATAATTGCTTTTTAAAATTAATTGTTCTTAGAGATAAAACATTTATCAAACTTCCTAGTGCCTGGATCTGTGATGAATTTAAAATGTTTGATTTTCCCAGCAGGTTATTTGGAAAGCTTTATGGTACTGTTAGCATTATAGATGTAATTAGCCATGTTGCTTGTAAGTTAAACAGAATGATAGTTTTAATTAGCTGTGGTGTTTCCTGTGAATTAAGCTCCTTTGTGTTTTCTCCTTTTCCATTAGAATCTTCATGTATATGTTCCTTGCTGGTCTTGGGCTCTTGGTGGTGGTTGGCCTTCATCAACTCCTAGAATCTAGAAAGGTAATTACAGATGAACACCTCTTGCAGCTGTACTTCAGAAGTTGTTACAGTGCTGAATTCCATACAGTCCACTTACTTGTGGCTTCTTGCTTTCACTGTGGGTTTGTATATTTCCAGGTTTGTTATACCTTTTCAAAATAGAATGCAAAGGTGAGACTTTGGATGTGTGACTCGGATTTGTTTAGACTTTTCTATACATGTGCAGCTAGTGTCCCTTGTCTGCACTCCAGAGTTAGCACTACCTTCGTATTGTCACTGTCACTCCAAACCGTGCGAGGCTTTTTAGTCCTTAGACTAGACCTAAGATTTCATTTTTGTTTGCTTGTTCATGGATGTTATTTTATCTGTAAGCACTGCAGCTTTTATATTTGCTTTAATACTCTTTAACTGTGGGGGTAATTTCCTAATTAACAATTAAATGAGTCTTTCATTTGAAAAATAATAAGTTTGGCTGTCTTTGCTCTAACTTCTGTTTCCTTGGTAGGGTAGTAAAGTGGCACCAGGAAAGCACCTGCTGTAATCATGTCTCTCTCTCTGTGTGGACGTAGTAGCTCATTTCCCCTGTCCCCATCTCGCTCTCCTCTCACACCCTGCACAACCAGACAACCTACGAGTTCCTCTCAGTGGGAAAGCATCACGTGGTTTCTGTCAGCTGTGTTAATGACCACTAGCCCCTTACATTAGAATCCGCTGTTAGTGTAATTACTAAGCACTTGCTCTTTAAAAGAGAAATACTTAGTGTTTAAGTGCCAATTTCCATAACTTTCTTCGCCTCATTTTCATGATAGTCAGCACTTTTGCTATGTTAAGTATAATGGCATCTCCAACTTTTTCCATATTTGAATGGAGCCATTTTTTAAATTAACTGAGGTAGCCTTTCTGTGTATTCAGAATCTAATTTTTGGATTGTATAATATTTTCTTACGTAAAGAATTACAGGTATTTTTTGTTTGCTTGTTTTTAGAGCAGGGCTAATGAATAGAATTGAATTACTTTCTTACTTTGTAGCAGTTTTGCTGCAAATACGCCAGGACAGAGTTTTAGCTCATTGGCTTAAATGAGATTTTGTTTTGTCTTGTTTTATCTATGCTGTTTAAGTATATTTAGTGAACAGTGCAGTTAACCTGCCTGCATACAACATTTTAGTAATTACCCTGATTTTTGTTGAATGTAGAAATAAATTTATTTTTTAAGGTTTTATGTAAGTAGAAATTCTTACTTGGGCCACCAGTTGTGTAATAACCTTTACAGCAGAGGAAAATGTCTTTAAAGCCTGAAAATAAGAAATTATTGTGGAGATTTATTTCATATTATTTATTCTTTATAATTGGGGCTAGACATGACTTTCCCCCTCTGATTAATAAAAACTTGAGTTAGCATGTTTTAAAACTAGAAGGTAACATATTTGTCTATTAAGATGTTTAAGTAATTTTATAGGTCTCTTAAAATTAGAGTAAACACTATAATGGAACTCCTTTAAAGTTATGATTTTATGTTCTCTTAGCGCAAGAGACCCATACAGAAAGTAGAGATGGGCACATCAAGTCAGAATGATGTGGACATGAGCTGGATTCCTCAGGAGACTCTGAATCAGATCAGTAAGTACTCATTCTCACCAAGGAGCGTCTTCTCTGACATGGAAATGAAGTATTTTAGATTAGCGGGAGTACTTGTTCAGTGCTGTTTGACACTCATCTTTTCTGTTACTTGTATAGAATCTAGTATTATGTGATTAACAAGTGCTTTAAATTTTTACTCTGTAATCTTTTTATGCCTTAATTTAGAAATGCTTTCAAATCTGCAGTTCATATATAGATGTGTGAATTCTCTATATTCCTAATCTTTTTCCTGTCTCTCTTCTTTCCTGTTGCTTCAGTGCAGAGTAGAAGAGGTGAGATGATTAATTTTTTTAATGGCATGGTTTTCTGAAAAGCACTGTATTTGTTGGAAAAGCTAACTACCCACTATAGTTTGAAAGAATAAACCTGAAATACTGCCTGATAGTTTACTTAATGGCTATCTTTCAGTTTTATTACATATGTAGTTAATTAAAATATTAAGCTTTATAAAGAATGTAGGATATTTTTCTCCATTTGTAAATGGACTTTTAAAAACATTTACTATAAAAGCAATAAGGCCTCATTATAAAAATGATTATTAATAATACGGAAGTGAAAAGCTAACATGACCTCTTGGATCCACTCATCCTATTTTTCATAAATAATCATCACTTACATGTTATCCTAAGTATTTTCTGCATGTACATCAGCACACGAGGGCTGTCAGGGAAAACACAGCCATCTCGCCGCTGGTTTTCACATTACACGGCGGGTACTTTCCGGACAGGCACGCAGCTGTTTCTGTGTGTTCTGCACAAGTGGCATCATTTTGCAGTTACGCAGTCTGCGTTTTCATGCCTTGGGTATCTTTATGTGATAGGTACTTACATATTTACCTCATTTTTTAAAATAACGAGATAGTATTTTTATGTAAATGTCATGATCGATTAAACCTGTTCTGTTTCTTTTCCTGCGAATTGGCTGTTCAGGTCCTTTCTGGGTTTACAGATGCAATTGTTTCCCTATTTCCAGTGAGCTCTCTGTTGAAACATAATTACAGTGTGGTGGGTGCTCTGTTAAAAGTGGGTACAGAGTAAAAGAGCCTGGGAAGGCGTTTGCAGAAGGACTTGGCAGTCAGACCAGAATCTTGCAGAGTGGGTGAGGAGGAGTCTGCAGGGTTCTGTGTGCTGTGCCCAGGGCTTTGACTTTCCTTCGAGGTGGAAGGTGGCCGTCGGTTGCTTTATCGCAGAGAAGTAACCAGTTTATGTTTTAAAAGAAAGTAGGCTTCGCTTTGTGGAGGGTGGCTAGCAAGCAGGAGCTACTGGAAGGTGATTCCACAAAAAGCACAAGCAGGCAGTCGGGCCCAAGCTCCGGCACTGGTGCTGGGAGTGAAGGGGAGTCAGAAGAGGTGGTGGAAGTGGTGCCCACCCGGCTTTGGACGCCGTCACGGGGCGTCTGAGCACGGGGTCACCGCTGGGGTGTGATTCTGTACTGGAGTGAACGACACGCACGACGCACACATTGGGAAAAGGGACCAGTGTCAGTTTCTGCCGACAGTTTGCTGTTGTCGTCCAGAGAGTTAGGGTTTTAAGTGCACACTGCAAGCATTTCGGACGTGCCCCATTTACTCCACATCGTGAAACACCACGAGGTTTAAGTTCTGATGTTTATTCACAGAAGTGATTCTTTTTTCCATAGATATTTTTTCTACCCTCTTGAAATATTCTGACCTTAGTATTAATAATTTGTTGGGTTTTTCTTTTTAAATTTTTAGAACGTGCGTGCAGGGCTGGGAAGTGGAGTGGGCTGAAAGGGATCCTCCTGCACGCACATCCATTACGGCCCCATTCTGGTCATCGGGGTCGTTTTCCCAAAAGGCGCGCTCTTACGTGTTGCTCGTTGGTCTGCGTCTTGGCTTCGATGTGCCATGGGCAGGGGGAGAAGCTTCTGCAGCGCCCACGACGGAAACGCTCTGCGGGGGCGAAGTCGTGGGAAGTGGGTGTCGCCACGTCTGCACAGCAGCGGCTGTGTTCGCCGAGAGCGCTTAGGTTCTGCAGTTCTTTCTGAATCCTCAGTTATATTCAGCATGTTGTTTATTTTAAACAATTAGTTAAAATTAGTCTTCTGTGTAAAGGAAGAAGTTTTTAGTCTAACCGTTTTGAAAATCTGGTGAAAGCTCGAGGCTACCTTCATCAGAAAAATGCTGCTGTGCTCAGTTTTAGTCAAGCTGAACCCCTTAAACACAACATTACTAACCTGCTTAGTAAAGGTCAGTTTTCATAGGATTTGAAAACAACTTGTAGCTTCTAAATACGTTTGATAAAAATCAATTACGTTTTTTAAATATAGGTGTGTGGTAATTTTGGAAAATCTTTTAGGCAGTTTTTTTCATGCTGTTCATGAAATGAACCCTGTATGTAGGTGGAAACACCTTTTTTACAGCCATTCATTCACCTTTTTTTAACTGGAAAAATAATTACAGGTCACAGTGTTTAAGTTATTCAACAAAGAGAGCTTATCTTCCTAATGTCAAAAGAGAAGACAGCCCTTTGCCTTTTAAAGAAGCTTAAAGATGACTCCTCTTACTGGATGGAAGTAGCAGAAAACTCACCACCAGTTTAGTGTTTGTTGAGTAGACTCCACTAAGACTCTCCTGTAAGGTAGAAAGAGAAGGAGGTAGAGTGCAGGACGGTTGTGGTACCAGCACCTGAGGGCAGTGTCTGCTGTCCTGTATCCTGCTGCTTGTCCGGGGACACTGAGGGCACGGCCGAGATGGCGCAGGGCTGCACGTACACACCATCGGCTCTGACTTGTAACTGCGATAGGTTTTTCTGAACTGCATATTTCATACCCTTTACACCCTTTCCAAAGTGTCCACTTATGCACGTATAATCGTGTTAAATTGTAGAATTCAAGAAGATGGTTAGGGTGATGGCTTCAGCCTCACAAGAACCAAGATCAGATCTTTTCCCACCCTCACTGCAGAGTTCCGTTTTCATTGCGTGTCTCTTGAAGGATTATGTTAAAGATTATCTAAAACTAGATGACAGCATTTATTATTAGATGATATTTTTCTTGCATGTGTGCTCCTTTTTTGAACTTAATTGTAAGTTCAAAAGTGAATGGTTTTCTTAAAACCATCTATGCTTTTTTTAATGTCTTCTGAATCCAACATACGTGTAATAGTCCGGCACGTTAACAACTTTCTCTTTTCTTCCAGATAAAGCTTCACCAAGGAGGGTGCCCAGGAAAAGGGCGCAGAAGAGGCCAGTGGGATCTGATGAGTAAATGTTCTTTGTGCAACAATTGGGTCTTTCCCTAGCCTGCCCTAGTGTTTGCGGCCGGTGGGGATTAGTGCAGAGGAGCGTGTCACCATGGAAGCCGCCTGCGCTTGTGTGTGGACTGAGCGAGCAGAGTCCATGGCGATGCTGTCGCTGCCAGTGCCCTGCATCCGTTTTCCTGAAGTAACAAATTTGGGTTTTTTTAAACCATTAAAATCTGTGTGTGCGTGTGTATGTATGTGAGCAGTTGGTCTGACCAGAATCGTTGTTGAACTAACTAGAGCATGCCTTTAGAATACTACGTATAATGAGTGCTGTTGTCTCTTCCTTTTGACATATTTTCATATTTTCTCCCCCAAATCAATATTTGCCCGATATGATTATAGATATCCTACCTTAGATGGTTTTAAGAAAACCATTCGCTTTTTATTTTAGAATAGCTCAAATCCCAGTGGACAGCACAAATTAGCATTTTAGCATTGTTGCTGTTTTACAGCTAGTATTCTAAAGGCACGAGCAAGCACAGCTGCTTTTTAGCAGTAGAATTGTTTTGGTATTTTGCTGCTGTTCACAAAATACCACCTTCAAAAACTTCCCAAATTAGTTCAAGGAATTTGGGGTTCTCTAGCAACAAAATTGTGACGCATGAAAATTCTGATTTTGGTATATAAAATCAATCCCACCCTTTCTTATCAAAAAGAAAATGGTATGTTTGTGGAAACTGAGTTGTTGCATTGTCCATTGTTGTTCTGACCCAAGGGGTAGCTCCAGAATGATTTTTAGCTCTACTTGGTTGTTTTGTGTTTTATTAAGAGATAATTTTTTGCTCTTTAATAGAAGCGTTTTGCTGAGAAAAGTTGCCTTGGTCTACAGACTAAGCAAAAGGTCAATTTATAGGGGCAGAGATAGATTTCAACGAATTCTGTTTTTAAAAAATTAGTTGGGTGTTTTTTAAAATGGCTAACCAGTTGTTTTTATTTAGTCTTTTGGGGATTTTGGTGGTTGGTATAACCTTTTAGTTATTCTGAAGAATTCCAAAATTCTAAGGACTTAAGATCTAGGAACCAAAGTTACATAAAATCCTCTGAGTTACTCTTGCCCTAGGGTAGTAAATGAGTTTGGCATTACTGTCAGACTGGATAAAGGGTAAAATATAATAGTATGAGCAAACAAGAGGCTTTTCCCTCTGTCTTTAAGCCATATTCTCCCCCGTGTATTTTATAAATGAAATTTTAGTGGCTGTTTAATTTCTGATTGTCTCCATTATAATGAACCACTCTTCATTAAAATTCCTACCGCACCCATGCCCACACAAGAACAATGAAACCAAACCAAGTTTCCAAGTTAAGTATTTAAACATCTGAGCCAAAGCCTATGACATAGGATTATTGTATAGTTATTAATCACACTGCAAATAGGGGCTAAGGTATCAAATTATCTGTTGGCATTGCTGAACCATGAACTTCCTATACTTGTAATATAAAACGTTGGAGTTTTTAATTGGGCTGTATGATCGTAGTTTATTTTGAAAAGACTCTATGAGTTCTAAGAAACTGCATGGTTTTTTGTTTAATGTAATATAGGAGACCCTCCACCTTCTTAAGGAATATATTCAAAACATTTTTGTAAATGTCCAAGTTCATGAACCTACTGGAAATGCAGTGAGGTGTAATTACAAAACTGCGACGATCTCTGGAGCGCTTGCTGAGTACCTGGGGAGGTTGGTTGGGGAGCGGCAGAGCCTCACGGCGCAGGTGCTGGCCCTCTGACTCCCGAGTCACTTGTCTTACGCGCGCGCCCGCCACTTCCGATCGTTTGTCACGTTACTTTCTTAGCATAGATTGGGAACACTTGAAAACTCAGACGCCAGGGTCTTCTCTAGTATCAGTTAAGTGTTTAGCAGAAACTAACTCCATAATAAATGGAATTCAATTCCACACATGGTTTGTTCAAGCACACTTAATAAGTAGCCTATTTTTAAAATGTCTTTTTTAAATGTAAATATTTGGATGAAGTTTTGTTTGTTTTGATATATTCATTTGCTACGTCAACCATGGTTTCAGAATTTACCTTTTGAACAACTTGATTTCAGAATCTGTAAAATGAACTGAGAATCTTGTGTATCGATTCAGATGTGTGAGAACACTGATCATAAAGCATGGATCTTGCTTCGCTGTGTAGCTTCATCATTCACTTTATGTCTCCGCCGTAGGCGGCTCAGGCTCTGCCCGCCGGAGGCCCAGGGCGCCGAGTCGGAAGGAAGGGAGCCTTGACTTGGTCTTAGTGAGGTTTTTACTTTTAAATAAGCTTCAGAAAATAGTGACTTTGATAGGAAAAGACAAATTTAGATCTTAAAAAAAAAAAAAAAAAAAAAAGAGAAAAAGCCACTGCCTTAAAGGTGTATTTGCAGTGCCCCAGCCTGACGCGGTCCTTGGCTGTGCCGGGAAGTGGGAGCGTGTGACCGCGCAGCCTTTGTGGAACGGCCTGCGTCCTCTGGAGCTGCAGTAGCAGAGATGTCACGACAGGGAGGGCCTCGTCTTTGGTGGCACAGTGATGGCCATACCCTTGGTATGGAGGAAGATTTACCTCCTTAGAGCATGTAAATAACCGTTTTTTAAAACATGAACTTGGCAACATACCTCTCACCAAGATTTTGATTGGTTACACCCTTAATTTTTCAGTCTTAATTTTAGTTCCAAAATTAGATGTTAACTGAAATTTTAAAACAATCCCAGGTGCACTTGAAGCAGTTTAGCACAGTTTGGGGCCGCGTCATTTATGGCTGTAGGGTTTTCTGGGAACTAGCTCCTGCTTAGTGAAGAGCACGCCCCCCCCCCGGCCCCCCCGTTATGTGAGTGCAGTGGGAGGGTGGCAGTTAGCTGATGGTCCTCAGCGGGCACTGGGAGGGGAGAAAACTGAACTGACTTACGAACAGCTAGGTAATCGTTTAAGACGCTTGCAAACTTTACTAATTAGGGTTTGCTGGTTTTATCCTTTTTCATTTGCGCAAAAGCTTGGACTTTTACTATAATTAGTTATACAATCAGGCTCTGGAGTTTGGAATTATTTAGGAACGTGGCAGTAAAGTTCGGGTACGAGTTAGCTGCTTTTCCCCTTTTTCAAGGCAGTCAGAAAGGACTCATTCATTGACCATCAGCCCTGCACAGTTGTGGTGGGACTTTTCATCATGTCATAAACCTTCCCAACAGCCTGCTGAAGGGAGGGGACACAGTTCCCATGTCATAGGTGGAGAACCAGCACCTCCCGGGCTGAAGTAGCTTGCTCACACATACACACGCACTGTGGGTTCAGAGCTGTCTTATTAAGGCATTCTTCCCCCTGCGCTGTGTTTAAGAGAAATTTTATGAAACCAACCATTTGGGCAGCTTACAAACACTTGGTTTTCCAGGATCCAGCAATCAGAAAGTTGAGATGACCTCCGTGCTGAGGATGCTGTATGCACACGGGCTGTCCGCAGAAAACCCAGCCGTAAATGCCTCTGTTTTCCCTATTACATGGCTGGGAGCGTGCCAGACGGCCCTGGTACATACACACGTGCTGTCCTATATACAGGAGTGCCTAAATGCCACCCAACTCCAGAACACCATGAAACTCCAGAGTTCTGAGCTGTTATACATTGATTTGTGTATTTGTGGTATGTATATATAATTATTTGAAATTTGACACTTAGTTTTTTATATACTACAGTTGTCCACAACACCTTATTTAAAATTTCTAACCATGACACACTTCTTTAAATGCCCCCTTGATTAACGAAATTGTGGTCTTTAAATACATTTTCTTCATAATGTTTGTAATGTGCATATATTTTATAACGGAAGAAATAAATGTAAATATGAAATTCACCTGAGCCTCCTGCGATAAGTGTGATCATCCCAGTGCCCGTGAGCAGCTTTTCTTCTGTAGCCCTAAAGGAAAATGAGCCCATTTTAAAAACTTGATTGTATTGCCACTTTACATATTCAAAGAAAACCAAGCTAGATTATTGGTGGAAAATACTTGAAATTATTGTTCCTTTAAAGGAACCCAAGCTTCCCACCTGTTAGAATATTTTTAAAAATGAATAAGCCATCTGTGTCTGCAGCTGGGTTTGCGCCAGGCCCCGTGCTGAGAGCTGCCCCAGCCTTTGCCTCCGGGTCCCGCCCCTGCCCCTGCCCCTGCCCCTGCCTCCGCGGGCATCCTCCTGCACTTAGGTGAACGGGGAACCTCCACCACCGCCCGAAGACCCTCCATGACCTGGTCCCCCGGCCTCTCGCCCCTGCTGCCCCGGCCGCAGCCCCCACACTTGTCCCCTGCTTAGCTTTCCCCAGCCAGCTGACCTCGAGGGCAAGCACACGCCTCACACCACCCTGTCTGTCGTCCTCATACCCCACCACTGTCCGGGTTCACCTTGTCCTTCCATTACCTGCCCCACTCTTGAAATGCAAACCTCATGACAGACAGCAGATCACAAAGTGTAAAGATGGTACATGTACCGCACACAGTAGATGTTTAATAAATATGAATTTGTTATTACAGCCATACACCGAAGGAGGTACATCCCCATTTTGCAAATGAGGAAATTGACTACCATATTTTTGCTGTGTAGGAGGCGCTCCTGTGTATAATGTGCACCCATGTTTTTGGCCCAAATTGCAGGGAAAAAATCTTTTTAATTTTTTAATCCAAATTTTTCTTGTTTAGGCACTTGTTTCTTGTATTAAAGGAATTTTAGCATTTTTAAAAACATGGTACAAGAAATTTTATGTAACAAATAATTACACAACACAAGAACAGATACAAGGTACAAGAAATTTTATGTATAAAATTTTTTACATATATAAAGAAACCAATTATCATATTCTAGGGTGTTATTCTGCATGCAGATACTGTTACTGATTTCTAGAGTTACAGGTTTAACTCATAAGCATAAATAAAAGAATTAAAAAGTGTATAGATAAGGAATTAACACTGCCCATGTGCCACATGCAGCCTCATTTTCCCCTCACAGAAAAGTGTGCATCGTGCACGGCAGGCAACACACGGTAGCCACGCTAAGCGCACTAAACATCTCAGCGGCAACACAGACATTGCAACACAGAGCACTCACACACAGTCCTGCCACCTCCCTTACACATGGGAGTTCTCCGGGCAGCTCCCTGGTCACCATTCACTGAAAACTGCAGAAAATAGGGCGAATTGCCCTGCCGTGGGGTTCACGTTCACACTGAACCCAGGCTCTGCCCACGGCCGCACCCTGGGGATTCTAGAAGGGCAGAAGTGCAGAGGCCTCCCAGGTGCACACTGCAGCCCCACCAGGAAGCGTGTATGAAAACAAAACCCAGCAAACAGGCCAGCAAGGCCTGGGAGCGGCCCTAAGTGTGGTTCACATGACATCCCTTAGGCGAGTTCTAGCAAAGGAAGCGAAGCCATGCGGAGATCACACCGGGAGCTTCAGAACGAAAAAGCTAGTTCCTAAATTGAATTGTAACCTGAAGTAGTTTTTCCTTAAATGCATGAGGACGGGCTTAGTGAGTTACATCAAGTTGAAACAACTACTCTTCCTCGGGGCACAAAAGCAGCCCACCGACCCTTAGAGAACGTCCTGCGGAGAGACCAAAGCAGGCCATCTGCAGTGTCTGCAGGCCAGAGACTCAGCTGTGTCATGGAGACTTTTTTAAAACACGGCTAAGTTTCTTATAAGGGAATAATTCATTACTTGCGGCTTTGTTTTTGTTTTCATAATTTTAAATCGGTAGTACTGCTCTGCAGGGGATCTCCATCCACTCTGTCTGAAAGTCCCTTGAAAGCATAAGCGTAACCCCAGGCTCCTCATCAGGCATGGGCGTTGCTGCCCTCTGCTGCTCGTGAGCGGTACAGCAGGGAGCGACGCGCGCCCAGGGCTGCCCGTTACCGCCTCCTGCAAACTGCTGCAGCCGCGCGGGCAGGCCTGTTCTCCGCCCCGCCCCAAGGCCAAACACCAAGTAGAAGTGGAAAATCCTGCTTTGGCTAAGACGTCAGGGGAAGGGTTTGGGTTTTTAAGCCAATTGAATGATCATGTCAGTAGGAAAACTAAGAGCCGCCTCTGTGGGTCACCTGTAGAGCTGGCTGGCCACACGCTGGATTTATCTTGTGTCCCGAGAAAGAAACACGGTCTCAGAGGACAGACGAAGCCACCCACCCTTCTGCTTTGCCTCCATCGTGTCCGTGATGTACAAGGACTGTCTGGAGAAAAAAAAAATCCAGCCACTCTCAAAATGACAACACCAGGCCGTGCCTGTATGTCGCAGGTTACGTGGCTGGATACTTTCCGGGCAGCCCTCGTACGCACGTGGATTGTGGAGGAACTTACTAAGTATTTTCACTCACTGAACACCCGTGCACGGCCATGGGTAATAGCTGCTGGAGTGAGGGGTGTCTGAGTCCAGAGTCCCCTGCGTACTGGCTGGGTCACCTGAGGTCCTCTACCTGCTCCCAGCCTGTTTCTTCATCAATGAAATGGGGACAACAGTCACTCTTCGTTACTACTAGTCACTGAATCCTTACAAAGCCTCCACTACATGTCAAAGGGTTTTATTGAATTGGTAAAGGTACTGCGTGTTTTAAAAACAAGCCGATCCCAGTGCCTGGCCCAGGAGAACCTAGTTTTCACCGTACCCCCGTTTCCTTGTCATGTAAGCTATTCACCTGTCCGTCACCTAAACCATCAGCAGCAAGTTCTTCCCCCTGGAACTGTGAAATTCTGTGGAAAAGTTGTGGTCCTTGTTTTTTTCTTTCCTTGTACTTTGTGGAGCTTCATCTAAAAGGCAGCTAGTCCATCCGCGTGTCCAGTGCGGGATCCCCGTAGGGACACCGCCTCGCTAGACCGAGGTGGCCCATCCCATGTGCGGACAGTGCCCTGCTTCCGCTCCCTAGATCCTCCGAGAAGAGTCTGCTGTCTGTACCTTCTGACAGCCCTTCATGTGCCCGAAGAGATCTAGTGCTTTCCCCTCGTCTGCAATCCGCTTGCACTCGGGCTCAGGTGAAAGCCACCATCACCTCAGTCTACCCGGACCTTTCGCTTCCACAGTGTTCCCATCCAGCCCATTTCTTTTTCAAGGAAACGCCGCCCTTGTTAGGAGGATGGCCATCGCCTGGCCACGTAAAACCTAGCGTATTTTATTAAAGGATGTAAATGAAAGGGTCCCACACGGTCACGTGTAATGGCCAGGAGGTCTCCCCCTCCGAAATGCATCACTTCAACAATTATTTCTTGATCTTAGGCAGCACTCGAACTCTGAGCTGCCCATAGCTGTGGGGGCAGGAGGCGGCCTGTTTGAATTGCCGCCGGCCCAGCCCCGCCCCGCCCCCAGCTTCTGTCTCTGGGCCGGGGCTGGGGCCCAGGACTCTGCATTTTTAAGCACCACTGGTCCTCCCACAGTCACACTACGGAACCTTCCCCAGGAGCACGGAAGTTTCTAGGCATTGTGCTTGTGTTCGCTCGTTTTGCCCTCTTGGACTGGATGTAGGTCCTGACATCCCCATGTCCCAGCTGAGGAACTTGGAGCACAGAATGACAGAGCAACTTTCTTGTCACCCAGCTAGTAAGACGCAGTAAGGCCACCCCCCCACCCCACCCCCACCCCCCGCCCACCGCCCCGAATTTGGACACAGGCAGCGGGACTCCTGGGACCCTCCCTCATCCAGCCAATCAGACGCTGCCCCGAAGGCCCCTCCCACTCCGAGCTGCTTCCGCGCTCCCGCGGAGGCTCCCCTCCGTCCCCCCACCTCCGTCCCCCCACCTCCCAGCACTCAGCTCTTCCGCTGCGGGGCCTCGCCCTGGACTGCCCAGCTGGCCTGCCGCCGGCGTGTCCCCACGCGCTGTGAGCTGGACGCCGCCCCCAAACCCTCCCCGCGCGGCCTCCTGGCGCTCTTTCCCGCTTAGAACCTTCCCGCAGTTGCCGCCAGCCGGCAGGACGGGACCTTCGCACGCGATGCTCACGCGTCCTGGCTGGGAATTTGTGTCTGGCCCCCACCCTGGCACCGCCTGCCCTCCCCCAGATGGAAGGGGCTGGCACCCTGGCCCTTACCTGCTGGGTGGTCACCCAGTTGGGGGGTAACCTGAAATTTTGATACAATTTGAAACTTACACAAAAGTTGCAACATAGTGGAAATTCCCTAGACCCTTCGCTTCACCCGATTATTAACTAACGTTGTGCCACACGACACCCACATCGTCCTGCCCTCCGTGAACTGCAGACAGCGTGCCGCTTTGCCCCCGAACACACCACTTTCTCGCCGAAGCACACACGCAGTCACGGATACAACCCCATTGATCAAAATCAGCAAAATCCACACGAATGCCGGCCTTTCCCACCCGCAGGCCGAGGCCGACCTCACTGTCTCAGGAATGCCCATCACAGGCCTGGAGCCTTGCTGGTTGGGAAGCCAGTGGGCGGTCACGTAGGGGGCACGTCCCGTGTCAGTTCATCGGAAACATGTTCTGGGCCTGCCGGGACACTGGCGTTTTTAGGGAGCACTGGCCAGTGGCTTTGCAGAGGATCCCCAGCTGGAGTGATCAGAGTCAGGCAGGAACAACGGGGGAGTGAGGGCGCCCTTCTCCGTGCTGCCAATCAAGAAGCTCCTGATGCTGCTGGTTGTCCCTTTATTGTCATGTTGATACTGGTGACAGGACAGGTGGGGTCTTGTTCAGTTTTTCATCCTCAGCTTTCTTGTCACCTCTTGGAAGGAAGCTTTGCTAGGGTCCCCGTCCCCCACCTCAGGCACCCACAGGTAGGGCAGGTGTCTGTTCCCATGATGCTTTGGGCTTAGCCTCGTTCTGGGGGACTCGATTGAGTCCTGGTGGCCGGGGGCCTGTCTTCCCCGCTCTGCTGTGAGCCCACCACTGGCAGCTTAATAAATATTTGTTGAGTGAAAGAATGATTGAGACTATGTACAGGGCTGACTCAGTTAAAAACAACAAAAAAGCTCCAAATCTCTCCACGTGCATCTGTTTGTTTGTGTTTCTGCTTTATTCATGGAGCATGGCTACGTTTTTAGATTTCTTTTTATGCCAGATTCTCACTGAATGCATGGAAGTCTGGCTGAACCCCAATAGAGAGGCACAGTCCTTATAGCCTTCCCTTTCAGAATGGACTGATTTTAGGAATTCGGAACCCCAATCCCAGATTTTTCCTGTTTCTTCATAGGAGGGAGGGTGGGAGTGCAGGGAGTCTGTGGGCCTTTGGTCATGTGAACCGGGACCCACAGGGATCGGGGGACGCTGGCACCTGCAAGCAGACACTCCGTTAACCGGCACTTAGCAGCTTGAGCGTGCGGTGGCTTGCGTGCTGGCTTTCGGACAACCTGCTGTGTTTGGACTCGTAGGAGCAGAACGCAGTGTCTTTCACAGTATGACAGGCCCCAGGACCCCGTCGCCTCCCTCCAGCCACCCCCCCCCCCCCCCGCAACTCCCTACAGGGAAGTGACTTGGGGCTGTTGTCCGGAAGCCTCTCAGGAAGTCACTCTCTCCCTTTGTCGTTTCAGACGCCGGAGGAGGGAGACGCACTGATGCTGTCATCAGACCTGGGCCTGCAGCAGTGCCATCTCAGGGGAACCAGGTGCCAGGGCCATGCCCTCCACCGAGGCTGCTGCAGGAAACCCCGGACGTGCGCTTCCGGGGAGCTGGCCCTCCTCCTCGCACCGTCTGCTATTTGTGAAACTGGGGACAGCACCAATCGGCTTAGCTGGGTCCTTGGCTGGCTCCTGCTGAGACGTCACCGTCGCCGTCGCCACCGGGAATGGCTGTCTGAGTGACCAAGGCTTTGTGGCTTCTGAATAACAGCTGTTGTGCATTGTTTCTGGGTGGAGGCTCCCAGCCAATGGGGCCCCCTTTGCCAGCCAGTAGCAAGGGGGATGTGGGTCCCTGCCCTGCGCAGGCTGGATGAACCCCGTGACCCACGCTGTGAGTTCATTCAGCTTAGCTTGCTCTCACCCACCCCCACATAGATGGTGGCTGAGGTCAGGGGATGAGCGGCTCTGGGTGAAGGGAGCTCAGGAGCCCCTGTGGCAGGAAGGTTGCAACACACACCTCAGCCCGAACTGTTTCAGAGACGAGCTGGGGGGAGGGGCCTCAGGTCGGGGAGGAGCTTGGTGTCAGGATGGACAGTTGTCAAGCTTAGTCAGTGAGTGGGGTCCTCCCACCCTGGGCTCCCTGACGCCTGGTGTCTGGGTGTGGGTGCTCACAATGGGCTCCCCAGAGCTCTTTTATCATGCGGACATGACCTGAGTTGTATTGCATTGAATGGAATTGGACTGAAATAAATTGAATTGAAAGGCATACAAACATAGGAATCTCTTGCTGAGTGCGTGGCCCTGGGGAGGCCAAGAGGCTTCAAGAGATGATGTTTGAGCTGAGCTCTCCTCCAGCTGACAGATGACACAGATGGACACGTGCACGGACACATTCACGTGGAGAAAGCACATCTCAAATGTGGCCTGTGACCACAAGCATCTGCATCGCTGAGCCCAGGAATCTGCACTTTAAAACAAGCTCCGGAAGTGAGTTCCAAGTTGGAGACTCACTGTCAGGGGGTGTGGGTGAGCCTCTGCTGGGTGACAGGGAGCCACCACGGGATGCTGGGTGGGAGCGTCAGGACTACTTCCTGTGCCAGGTGACTACTTACACCACCCACGTGCACAGCAGCAGCCCCAGGAGAGCCTGCTGATAGGAATGCTGGCCCCGCTCCTGGGACGGGGCCTGGGCACTTGCTCTGTAGGTAAGTTCCCAGGTGGGCAATGCCCGTGCTGTGGGGACACAGGTAGTCAAGGAGGCGGATCCATGAGAGACCCCGAGGAACCCAGCCCGACTGAGGGAAGCCCCAGCAGCTCTGCGGGCTCAAGACAGCCACAGGGTTTAGAGCACCTTGATTTGACCAGATGTGTCTTTCTTACCCACACAGCCATTCTGGGTTTCAGACCTCTGATAGAAGTGTGGCACTGGGCATGGGACACACGCCTGTGCTCATGGATCAGAGGGTGGGCCCGCCTGAGCCAAGGTCTCCAGTGGTGCCGCAAGAGCCCTCTGGTGTAGAGTGCTCAGGGCAGTGCTACCTCCCACCTTCCATGCAGGCCCTGCAGGGGCCCACGGCATCCACGCAGGCCCAGTTGCTGCAACCTGCAAGTGGTGTTGGTGTCCTCAAGGTGACACTTGAAGTCCCCAGAGGCCCCTCAGAAGGGCTGTGCCTGCCATCGCCCTTGTGGCCTGGTCCCTGCCTGGGTCTGGAGATGTTTATTAGCAGCCTACATGCAATTGAAATCAGGGTCCACTTGAAACGACAAGTCTGTTCTTGCTCCCATCCCACTGTCCCCTGGCCAGGAGCTCAGCATTGCCCTCAAACTCAAAGGTACAATGAAGCCAATCCCCAAACCTCAGCTTTGGGGGTCTGCCTCCTGGTTATCTGCCTCCTGTGTCAGTCAAGGTCCAACCAAGAGCAAACCACACATTAATTTGAACCCGGACAGTCTGATGTAGCTATCACAGGGTCGGAATAATGAGGGACTGGCTATTAAGAAGTAAAAAGAATTCTAAATAACATGGCATTAACAGTTATAAGGAGAAGCCCCACCCCACAGGGCCGAGGTCGACGCTCATTGGAGAGCACTGCTGCCACTCACTGCACGGCCCGCAAGCTGCAGGTGGTGCCACACGGGCGGGCTTGCTGGGAATCCAGTCGCCAGGTTCCCGGGGAAGCTGCTCCCAGGAAGTGTGTCACTAGAGGAAGCTTGCTGCACACCACCTGGGGGTGGGGTGGGGGGTGGCGGGGTGGGGGGTGGCGGGCCAGACAGAGGGCTGGCTGCTGCTGCCCAGCATGCATCGCGGGAGCCCGGCCCCGCGGAGTCCCGGGCCCGGGGGGTCGGCTGAGTGAGCTTTCTTCGCACGAGAAAGCTCCAGGGAGGGTTTACACCTGAGCATGTAGCTGGACCTCGGAGACTCTGATGCAGCTGGCGGGGGAGGAACCCAAACGGAGCCCAGGTGCGTCTAACAGGCAGCCGAGGCGGAGGACGAGCCTTCCCTGACAGTCACGTGGGAAGGGAGAGCCTGCCGCGTGCGCCCTCCACGTGCCGAGCCGTCATTGGTTGGAAACCTTCACGTCGGCGTGGCTCGGGCAGGAACACCTGTCCTGCTTTAGGGATGGGACGAAACCTGGTGTCTCAGCCAGGGCCCAGGCCACACAGCCCCTTGGGGACTGCGAGTCAGGGCCTCGTTCCCTCCTAAGAAAATACAGATATCGAGTGGCTAAAATGTGTGGGGCGCTGGGCTAGCTTTTGGAGGGGACACAAAAAAGAACAATGCCCCTGCCCTGCCCTTCAGTCTGAGGAGACACAGCCCAGCCTAAAAAGAGGAAACAATAAAAGACAAATCTATTCCAGTCTATGAGAAGAGCCAAGTGGTGAGGGAGCTTTCCAGAGGTGGGGGGTCGCGTAAAGGGGAGGTCCATCGGGAGACGGGGTGGGTGGCACCCCTTTGGGGCAGTGGGGTTTGGAGGTCATCCTCCAAGCCCTGGGACAGGGAGGGCTCTCGAGGGAGGGTCATCTGGTGTGTGTCAGCTTCCATGTGTCCGTGTCCCCATCCGTAGGGCCCCCACGGCCCACAGCGACAGTAGTGGGCACTGGGCAGGGCAGGTGTTTGCCATCAAGAGACCAGCGATGGGGAGTCTCGTCTTAATTCCCCTCCCCCGCTGCCCCGCACGCACTCACCAAGGTGTCATTGTGAAGCAGGTCAACCAATTCCCAGGGACAGGAGAAGGTGTGGCCGCTCCTAGTGGCCCTGCAGGCAGGGGAAGGCCCAGGGGGAACTAGTGGGGGTGTGTGGCTTCTAACGCCTCCATTTATACCTGAGGGCAGGGCTGGGGGCGGAGCACAGAGCAGCCCTCACACCTGCGCAGCCTGGGCCCCCTTTGGTGAAAAGAGGAGAAGCCCACTGGCCCTTCCTCAGTCGGCTGCTGCCGCCTAAAACCTTGAACCCCTCAGTCCTGCTGCCCCGCCCCATCCTGCGGCCCCGCCCCGCCCAGG